>VXAU01002928.1:1132210-1179483 GCA_013399695.1 Formicarius rufipectus | reverse complement strand
GAGGGAGGGGGACAGGGCACCCCTGTGCTCCAGCCTCCCGTACTTTGGGGGATGGTGGGGGACAGGGCATCCCTGTGCTCCAGCCTCCCGTGCTTTGGGGGAGGGAGGGGGACAGGGCACCCCTGTGCTCCGGCCCTCCGTGCTTTGAGGGGCTGAGTCCCCCGGTGCCCTCTCGCCGTGGGGATGCTGGAGGGAGCCACACGCTGCGTTCCGCTCTGCTGCTGCTGCCAGCGAAATAAAACTTGTGGGCGGCTGTAGTTTTTTCACTCCTCCTTGCCCGGGAAGTGCTGCTGGGTGGGATGGTGGATAGCAGGCATTCTCTTCTGGAAATCTGCTGGCCCTCTGGAGTGCCTGTGCTTCGGGTGAAATTCGACCTGTGCTTTGCAGCTAGGGGGGAAATTCCGAGTTTATGCTTAGTGTTCCTCTCCGTGCTGTTTTGTCTGCAGCCTAAAATCAAAGTAATTCAGTAATCCTTTGTATGGAGGTGCTGACAGCAGGGGTTTTTTGTGTGTGTGATTTAAGTGAGTAGTCTGAAACAGCACTTCAGGTGTTATTTTTATCGAGCTGTTGTAGCCTGATTTTAAAGAACCTCGTTCTTTCAGGTTTGCAGAAGGTTGGGGATTATAGAAGTTGATTATTTTGGACTGCAGTTCACTGGCAGCAAAGGGGAGAATCTCTGGCTGAATTTGAGGAACAGGATCTCCCAGCAGATGGATGGCTTAGCCCCTTACCGATTGAAACTGAGAGTCAAGTTTTTTGTTGAGCCACATCTTATCTTACAGGAACAGACAAGGTAAGGTGAATATGACTGTAAGTAGATTTAATGTAATACTTTGTTTTCAGTTTCTCTGACTTACAAAAGTGATTGCACACTGGTTTTTATTTCTTTTAATCTTCTGATAATTTTACCTGACTTTTCTGTGGAGTTTTAAGATTTCAGTATTATGTTTTATTTTTTTTAAATAAACTAGTAATATTGCATGTAGTGAGCTACCAGTAAGGAACGAGTGTGGGTAATTTTGAGTCCTGGAAGTGGAAGAAACTAACCTACCAGTAGCAAACTTTTTACATGGTGTGTGTACGTCCGGCAGTAACCCCTGTTTGTGGTGTTACTCTAGGTCATTCTGAACCGCTGGAACAGAAAGGCAGGAAACAATTCCTCCAACAGAGCAAAAAAAAACCTCCCTGAATTCCTCTTTGTCTGGTATTTTGTTACAGTAACTTCCAAATAGCTCCAGGCCCTTGGAGGCTACAAAAGAAACAGCTGTTTTGCTGCTTCTGTGGCCAGTCCTTTTAACTAAATTGTTATGCTGTTAGTAGATCAGAATAATTAGTCTTCTAATATTAGTAGCGAGCACTTTTACTCCTTGAGTTTGATCACCTCATGAAGTGCAACTTATCTTTGATGAATTCTCTTGTATATAGTGCAACTAATTTTTCCAGGTAGTTTTCACTACACTTAGTATAAATTGGGTGAATTGCTGTCTAGTGTGTATGTGATAGTGCCAAAACACATTTTCACTGCTCACTTTACCGTGGTTCTTCCAGAGTTAAGACCATGAATACAACACGGTGGTTCTGCACATAATGTTTGTTTAAGGAATTCCGTCAGATGCTGACAGTGTCATCTGGTGTTTATTTTGTAGGGAAAGGGTTTTGAGTTGGGCTTTTGGGGAGCAGTAGCTTCAGCTCATCCATCTGGTTGAAGTTTTCAGAATGCTGTGGTGTTGGTTGTCCTGTTTAATTGCTTCCATTAGGCAAATGCATTCAAGGGAAATTCCAGTTTTGATGTACCTTATTTTGGAAAAATAAATTATACTATCCACAATATATCTTTAGGCTCCTTTTGAGTATTTTTTCTTGACACTTACTTAAATATTTTCCAAAAAAAGCCAACCCAGATAACAAAGGGGTTTTATGTAGAACAAAAGGAGCCACACAAATGCTACCTGACAAGGCAGAAGAGATCACCTGAGCATGTCGGATGTGTCTCCACTAAGAACAAATCGGGATGAAAATCTGAGTAAGCCTAAAACTGGCATTTTTATGCTGTCATTGATGAATGCTTGCTCAACTTTACAAGTTTTTTGCAGATGTCTGTGTTCCTGCTTTCAACACTGTCAGTGCAAGACTTGGCAGGTGGTGCAATAGAGAGCCTGAACTGGTAAAACATGCCCCAAGGGCCCCAGAGATGAGGCTGTGTAGCTAAAATGTGATAGAGCTACATCAAATAGCAAGTGTTTCTCCACTGTAAAGATGACTTTAAAAGTATGTAAGTGGGACAAGCTTTCTTTAATGTATTAGTTGTCACTGTCCTGAAACCTCATCTTTAACAGATTAAAATTATTTGAGGCTCATTCATGAGAAGTTACCTTATAAACACATAAGAGTTGTACATCAACTTGCAAAACCTGCCTTTTCGTTGTGTATGCCCTGTAGTCTACAAGTAGCAGACCTAGAATTCCAGTGCCTGTTAATGTCTATTCCTGTGTTGTTGACACAATTTCAGTAAATTTACTTTTCTCCACTCAGGTCTGCTTGAGGGTCATATGCACATGATTGAATTCATACTTAGTTTGTGTGTAAGCATGTGTGGTCTCAAGGAGAAGGTGAAAAACTTGTTGAGCCTGTTGCTGAACTTAAAAATCAATAAACATATCATAGAATTGCAGGGATTAGCTATACAGTTACATCTGACACCTTGTTTCTGTCCTTCCCCTGCAAGGTCATCGTGCTGGTTGATGAAAAAAGTGTTGGGTCTGCCTGGTTCCCTTTAGCAGTTATGTCCACTCCTCATGTCAGGGGGTGTTTTTGGCAGAGCTTCTGGTCCTGTGTGTGAGCAACAGTGGGGAAGCCTATCCCAGTCTGGTACTTGTTGCCTCTCATGCAGTTTTCACATACAAACTAAATGCATGTTGGGACTGCTTTTGAAATCTGGGAAGGTGCAGGAACTTTAAATGCTGTTGATATGGTTCATCGTGATTATCATAGCAAGTGCTGTGGCCAAGTTGTTGCAAGGTCTCTTCTCTGTGCCTGGGAAGCTTTGCCAACCCCAGTTGCACTGCAGTTTAAAACTCAGGTGTGTGTTTGTAGCAATTCTGTGTTCAGGTTTCTACACGCTGTGAAAGCTGATCTGGCAGCTGAACAGCAGCCTCTGGTTCTGTCATCTTTAATCAGCCAGTGGGAGATGCAGCCTCATGCATTTTAATCTTGTGCAAGGGAGCCTTCTTGCTACGGGGCACACAGGCAGAGCAGGTTCTAATTGTGGCTCTGCCCACTGTGGCATCAAACAACCTTCACTGAGCATGCTGGGAATTGAAGAACTGCATGGGAAGACTCCCTTGTACACTGTTTTCCTTTTGCTGGGTTAACAGCAGTTTACTTCTGCTCTCTGGATCTCACTATCTGATTTTTTTATTTGACTGCCTAGTACTGAATTTCATCACGTGATTTCATAGTTTAGAATGGTTTTCAATAGAATGAAAGTGCTTCAGTGCAAGAATGTCATTCATATTTAATCTGCTGCTGTCAGAGTTCTGCAAACAAGTCTGAAATGTGAACAGTGTGCTGCTGTAGAGAAGTTTGAATATTTACACGTCTGCCTTAGAATGGCAAATCACATTGGCTTGGAAAGGACAGCTCTTTACTTAAAGATGCATGTGATGGTCCAGCATTGAGCTCATAAGCTCTGGCTTGTGTTGCCTTTGTTTTCACTGTTTTCTGTGTTTTTTGATGGGTCTTGCAACAGTTGGGGGGGAACAACAAAACCCCCCTGCAGTGTTTGAGCCACACAGGAGGCCAGTTGTGCACGGCACTGGTGGCTTTGGGTCTGGCAGGAGATGGTCAACCTCATGGCAATTGCATAAAAAGTTTCCTGAAGTGATTAATTTTTCAAGGTTTGCCCAGATGTACATCAAAGTGGGCAAAGTGATTTGTCTTGTGTAATGTGACTGAAAATCAGATACTCATGTGTAAGCTACAATGATTTAAAATAGCACATCAAATTCTAACCAGCCACGTGGTATCAATAAGCATACAAGAGCTTATTTTTGCAGCCTTGAGAGTCATAATTATTGTTTTGGAGGCTGTTAAAAGGTGTGTTTGGCATTTGAACTATGTTCAAGAGTATGTTTTGCAGTGTTATCCAGTTGTATTGATGAATTAGTTGTAAAGAGCTGGCTTGTCAAGTCCATTGAGCAGTCAGATATATGTAGCAGGTAGAAAACGAGGAAAACGTCCTGTTATCCTCTAGCATTGGCTTGCCAGTGACATATTTGCTCCAGTGCAATAAAAATCTGCTGTAATAGACACTGGGGGGAGTTGAATGGGTCTGTTTGGCTAAATCAAAGTTGATGACCTTTCACTCTCTCTGCTGAGAGTAAACAAGAACAAAGATCTGAAGGAGCATAAATTGGGACACTTTGCTTTTTCATGTGGGGTGGCCTTACATCTGCTTTTAAAAACAGTTACATAGGTCTTGTCATCTTTATTGATACATTTTTCAGAACAACTGTTATTGTTAATTTTTATTCCTTTAGATTACTGAGAGTTGTAGATTTGTTTAACAGGAGGAAAAGAGCCTTAACCTGTGGTAAGTAGTGTCATACCCCAAAGAGAACAGGCAGTTCCTTGGGATACATGCTAAGATCCTTGCCAGTAGTCTGGCAAGAGAATGAGCTCTTTTGGCTGTGCCTCTTGTTTAGGAATCATTACTCATATGCTGATACTTTTTTTTGTAAAAGGATTGGGATTTATCACTTTTCCCACTGACAGCTGAGTTGAGAGCTTAACATTTTTAGCTTTCTACTTCTGTTTTTCTTCATTAAAAAGTTGCAGAAACTACTAATAGTAGGGCAGAACTTTGATTCCTAATAAGTTACAAGAGAAAAATGAATTTATTATATATGCAGAACACTGTATAGTGCTGCTTTTTTTGTGGAGTTATTTCTGCCAGTTCAGTTGGGTGAACACTGACTGGGTGACCTGCCTGCTGTAGGGGGCTTATTGTGGTAAAATACTGGTGTGTTTCTGGTAGCAGCAACAGTGCTCAGTATGTGCATAAATAGCTTCAGAGGGAGGCAAAAAGCAGTTGATGTGATTGATATCTGCATCTGTGACTTGGGTTTGGTAGCTGTATTTTTTTTTTTTAGTGAAATGGGCCATCTGCTGAAATCTCCTTCCAACCTCCCCTTTCTACAGTGTGTGTATCAAACTGCTTATGTCCAACTGTAATAGACATTAATCACACTCTACATTTTTATTGAGTGTTTTATGCACATTAAACTTAAATTACATGAAAAACATGGATGCAAAATGAATATAAGATCACCAGTGTGGCCGGTGCTTGAAGAAAACATGTGGTTTTGCTTTTGGAAAACTTGAGATGTGCCTGGGCAGCCCCTTACCAAGTACAGCTTTGGCAAACTCGGTGTGTTGCCCTCAAAGCAGTACTGCTATGTAGTGTTTTGAACTAGAGCCTCAAGGGAGATGTTCCATAATTGAAAACACAGGCTTTTCTAGGCAGTGTGATGTTCAGAGGGGAAGGGAAGGCTGTTCTGGGTGATAGGGCACTTTGGTACTGATGCTGTCAGTGCAGGGAACTTGGGCTGCAAGTCCAGTGGAAGTTCTGTTTGTCCTTAAGGGTGCCCCTGGTTGTTCCATGTCCCAACGTGTCTGGCAGCTGTTGAGATGATCCATAACCACTGGTGGGTAAAGTTCCCAGTTGTGAAGAGTTTGCTGAGGAGATTTAAAGACTAATTGAGGCTTTGGCAAGAGCAGTAAAAAGCTGCAGAATGTGCTAAAAATTAGAGCATGTTGGATCTGGGAGGGGTGGGGTAGGAAAGACGTCTTTTGTCTGACTTGAGTTATTTCCTGGATTCCTAACAGGTAATATTAATGTATCATGTGCAACTGAAGTGGTGAATGATGCAGAAACTAAAAGATCTAGTTTCTTACATGGTGGACAAACTGAGATATTTTACCAGGACTCTTGGAAGTGTAACCTTAGGAATGTACAAGCAGTTCAGTTTCCACAGTTCATTGTTCTAAATCTTGCTAGGTAAAAATTCCACTAAGTGTCAAATATGAGTGTTGAAATAATTCCTTGACAAAATTAGTATCTCCTTACTGTATGACCTGACTATATCTGGAGGTGGGAAAAGCTTTGACAATTCTTTTGTTGTTCTTCCAGATTCCAGGAGAGAGGAGGGGTGGGGGACTGTGGATGAAGTGATCAGGTCACAATCTAATTTACAAAAATTCACATACTCTGTGTAACTAATACTTTCTATGTAAGTAATAGCACCTGTAATATGGCTGGGTTTGCTACAGATAATCTGTTGGGTCCTGTAGAGTTTGCAGAATTAGATAAGGGAACTGCCTCAAGGCTCCTAATGCTTTAGTTTTGCTTGACTGTATCAAGCAATGAAAACACAGGCTTACGCCTTTTTCTTTAAGGGTCAAAAACCACTTTTGTGTGGGAAAAAAAAAAGCAATTTGCTTTTATAATCAGATTCTGGCTAGTGTCATGCTTTGAAGGGAATTTTACAAATACAAATTTGGAGAAATGCGATCTGAGTATGGTTGGGTGGGCTAATCAAATCACTTTTTCAGGTGTATAACATGTTTGCAACCCTCACTGTCTTTCAATTTCTAGATGCTTTTCCTTCATCAAATGCCCTTAAGGCCTCAAAATGAAAGAAACCAGCAGTGAATTTGCTGCCTGAGTTTCAGGGCAGCTGCTCCAGCAGATCAGTGTGAACTCTTTCCCTGTTAAGGGTGCAGTTTTGGTTTTTTATGTGCAGACCAATCTTTGTGAGATAGACTTAAATACAGGTGGCTTTGTTTGTTTTCTGACTTAATGAAAGAGCTTATCATTGTGTCAGCTGGGACAGGAATTTGCATTGCTTTAGTGACTTTGCGGTAACTGCCCCTTCCATGAGCTGTGTTTTTCTGATAAATGGCACAGAGTGGCTGAGCCCTGAGCTGTGTTGCCTTACGTGGGATGAGCCAGTTCAGTGAAGTTGCTGCACATCTGATGTGATGCTGCTTCAAACTGTGCCTTAAACTCATTTGTCTTCCCGTGCCACGGCTGGCTTTTTAGTAATGGAATGTGACAGGCAATGTATCTCCTGCAGCTGTTTCTGCAGGGCAGTTGTTTGCAGGAGCAGAATTTAGTGTTTTGGCTTCCCTTGTGGTGTCAGTAAGGTCTTCCAGCAAGGGGACAGCTCTTGATTTTTCAGTGTGGTCTTGTGTGTGAGAAAACCTGAAGATAAGAAGCGTTTAGGTGTGGTAGTTGTAAATGTGTTTCAGCTAATGAGAGGGAAACTGTCAGATCTTTCTTTGAAATACTGTATTTTTAATTAGTACTTAGATAAAACGACTGAAAATTCTGCTCTGGTATTGTCAGAGGATTAAGAGTGCATGAGAAGCTGTTTATTTTAGGAAATGTTGATTGGAGTTGGGGAAATGCCTGCTTGAATTTTTTTTGGCTGTAGTGTTTTAGGAATTTATCGAGTACTTTGGATTTATGGACTGAGCCCCAAAAGGAGTACTGAAAAAATGGTTCTATTTGTCCTGTTGTACAAAGGAATTGTAGAATGCCACAACAGAATATATGTAAGAGATCATCCAAAATTCTAATTGGAAGGAAAGCTAATCACTTATTGGCATCTTCAGCTTCAGTGATGAGTGATTCAACACAGCTTTTCTTAGAAGTAGGTTGCACTTAATTTTAGACAGGGGAATGTCTCATTCCTGTGGAAGCCCAGACACATCATTGTGGGTGCCAAGCTGCATTTATTGAAGTGTTTTGTTCAGTGACACATAATTCTGCAGCTGGTTTTCCTAAATATATTGAGTCTTAAGAACAGGGAATTTGTCTTGTGTCCCCTGAGAGGGGAGAAGGATGACTCTGGAAGTTCAGGTGGCCTACAGGGGGAATGAATGTGCTGCTCCTAATGCTGGGGAAGGGTTCACTTGTCTGCTAACTGACCTATTAGATAATTAGGAGCAACTTTGTGCTTTTTCAGCACATTGTCAAACCTGCCTTGGCCCTCAGTGTAAAGGCTGGGCTGACAAATGCTTACACAGAGGATGTTTTTGTTGTGGTTTTTTCCACAGTGCCGTTTTGGGTGTTTGAAGTTGTCCTGTTGATCGTGTCCCTGGCACGGGGACCACATTCCCTTGGCTGTAGTGGCCAAAGGCATTCCCTCCATATGGAGAACGTGGCTTGTCCTGCTGCATGACAGAAGTGTGTGTGCTATCCTGAGCTGCTCTTCCCAAAGACTAATTCAAATATTCCATTGATATTTTACTCACCAAACTGAAATTACCAAGTGATGTTAGGAGTTAAAGCAGTCCTTATTCTTAAGACCACAGTTAAGGTGCTCATTTCTTTTAAAAGTACTTTTAGATACCATCTTCAGTTGCAGCCGCATGTTTAAGGGTAAGCAAATAATATGGAGGCCTTTTTCTTTCCCTTGTGCCAGACTTTATCTAAAAATTCCTGATTACCAAACTAATTGTTACCCAACATATCTGAGATGTCGTTATTTCACGTGTCTGGATTACAAGCATCATCTAACAACTTGTGTAAGCGAATGTTTCTGGTTCTGTTGCAGGCATATGTTTTTCTTGCATATCAAAGAAGATCTTCTCTCTGGTAATCTCCAGTGTTCTTCAGAGCATGCAATTGAACTTAGTGCATTGTTGGCACAGATGAAGTTTGGGGACTATAACCAGAACACTGCCAAGTACAATTATGAAGAGTTGTGTGCAAAGGAGCTCACCACGACCGTTCTGGAGAGGTAAAAAGAGTGCATTGATACAGCCTCCCTTAGAGAGCAACAGCAGAAGACTTTTGTTATGCCCTTAATTGCTGGTGCTGTAGTGTAAAACAATAATTTAGATACCTTTGGACATCAGAGTACAACCAGAATGTTTGATATGCTGGTTTCAGTTAATTTTTAAGCTCAGTTATGAGGTGGGTTTTTAGTTTGGTGAAAAGCAAAAGCTGCTGAAACTCCTGGTACTTGAAATGTAGGTATCCAAGTACCTGGAGCAGGGTAATAAATTGTAAGTATGTCTTAGACCTACACATGTGAATGAAAGTAACAAGTATTTAAGAAGTAAAAATTCTCAAATACCTTCATAGCTCAATTCCTGAATATCAGGAAAGTGTTATGCTTTTGTGTAGGTTTTTTCAATTATGAACTGAGTGGTGGTTCAGGGAAATATGTTGGGAGTGATGGTGTTAGTTGGGTAGCCTTGATTACATGTAGCTTTTTTTCATTTCTACCCTGTTCTCAGGGTGTTTTGGCAATTCTCAGTTATTTCCAGTTCACAATTACTGAACATCTATAGGCAACTAAAGCAGGTCAGGAGCATTTAATAATCTGTTTAACTAGGTCATCTAAAACCCCATGCTAAAACAAGCTGACAGTAACAGCACATACTTGAGTTGATTCACCTATTTAAATCTCTTTATCCATAGCATTGTTGCAAAGCACAAGGAGTTGGAAGGTCTAAGTCAAGCATCTGCTGAGTACCAGATTCTACAGATCGTCACAACGCTGGAGAACTACGGGGTGGAGTGGCACTCAGTGAGGGACAGTGAGGGGCAAAAACTCCTTATTGGTGTTGGCCCTGAAGGCATAGCCATCTGTAAAGATGACTTGAGTCCCATCAACAGGTCTGTGCTTGGTGGAACCCCTTGCATGATCAGCTTTTTGGGAGTGCTCAGCGTGGCTGTAATTTTTACATCAGTACACAAAGCTGCTCTTTGAATTACTGAAAGTGGCTATTGGGATATGGAATCTGAGGACACTACTATAACCAAGATAATCAATACTCTCGGGGTTTTTGTGCATTTTTGAGGCAGCATCTTCAGTCCAACATTCCTGACATAGAGATCATTGTAACTTCTGATAAATGTGCAGTTGTAGTTTGTGGAAAATGCTCTTATCCTTAAAAGCTAAATAACCTTTCCTTTTTAATATTAATGTCTAGGATTGCTTATCCTGTTGTTCAAATGGCAACTCAGTCTGGGAAGAACGTGTACCTGACTGTTACCAAGGAGTCTGGGAATAGTGTAGTGCTCTTGTTTAAGATGATCAGCACGAGGGCAGCAAGTGGACTCTACAGAGCAATTACGGAGACTCATGCATTTTACAGGTCAGTACTGCCCCAGAGGCTGCTGCTGCCCTTCTCCAGTGTTTGTGCCTCAGCAGCCAGTGGTCTGCTGGCAGCACTTGGGAAATGCTCTATGAAATGTCCCTGTCTTTGCAACCTCTACTTTTCCTCTAAAATCCAGGAGCTGAACAGGTTTTTGCTGCTTTGCTTTGTGGGAAAGTAAGAAAAACATTTCCACTATGAACAGCAGCACTTCAGAATATAAAGCTTTTATGGTCCTTGATACTTCATGAACAATACATACATATTTTGTTGTCTTTATGTAAGAGGTAGATTGAGAGCAGTGAGAAGATCCTGTCATTCAGAATATGTAGTTCCTTTATTTGGCCCCTCCTCCAATTATCTGTATGCCACCTTCCCATCCTATGTATTTAAATATTACAGTTCCTCTGTCCTTGCTCACGTGCCCAGGACTTTGTTACCCACTGTCTCTATCCTGTTGCTCTCAGGTAGGGGTGCTACAATCATTTGTTGATGGCTGACCTTTCAAACCCTCTTTCATTCCTCCTGTGCTGTCCAACACCGATCAGTAGCTGTCAAAGACACTTAGCAGTGTTCTCTCAAAATTAACTATCACCTATTAGTTTCAGTTACTTTCTGATCTGTGTCTCTGCTTCTCTGCTGTCCTTTGCAGTTCCTGGTTTTTATTTAAGCAGGATTTTAGTTTGGCAGTGGTGTTTGGCCATAAGCTTAGATCTTGGACCTTAGGCCCTGTGAGGCTGTCCTTGTGTTCTGGTTGGGGTTTTTTCCTGTGTTGCCTGGAGAAGTGATAAGCCTTAATAGACTTCTGCAGATTCAACTGTATCACTGAAATGTGACAAGCATGGCGAGGGTAGCTGAAATGCTCAGTGGCAAATACAAATGCCTTCATTCTCTGTGCTGTGTTCGCACTGGTTCTCTTCAGAATAATATTGGTATGTAAAGTACTGGCTGGAAACTTGATTAAAAATACTACTGGACTTCATGAGAGTCAAAATGGAGAGCCTCTCTAAATAGAGACGTTATACTAAAGACTCTTAATTTGAGTTCTTTAAGGCACTGTTTGGAAATTGCCATGCAAAGAGATGTTGCCAAGCTGAACTGTGGATTAAGCAAGTGTTTTTGTTAGCATAATGCCTTGAGTCCCTTCCAGTTGACTGGACTCTTCACACTTGGAAGATGTAAAGTATCTGTCACATTTCCATTTGACACTTTCTAGGGTAGAGCTGTCATACAAACAGCATTCAAGAGCTTAAATATTACCTGTGACTGTTCTTTGCTTTAATTTCAGTGCTGTTCCTTGGGTAACAAATTACTGTATGGATAGATATCTTTATTGCTATTAATTAACCAGGTTTGCATTTGTCTTGCTGCTTTATAGGTGTGACACCGTCACCAGTGCTGTCATGATGCAGTACAGCCGAGATTTAAAGGGTCACCTTGCATCTCTGTTTCTGAATGAGAACATCAATCTTGGCAAAAAGTACGTCTTTGACATTAAAAGAACATCAAAAGAAGTTTACGATCATGCAAGGCGAGCTCTTTACAACGCTGGCATCGTGGATCTTGTTTCAAGAAGTGACCAAACCCCGCCCAGCTCCCCGCTGAAGTCCTCCGAGAGCAGCCTGAACTGTGAGAGCTGTGAGGGGCTCAGCTGCCAGCAGACCAAAGCCCTGCAGGAGAAGCTGCGGAAGCTGAAGGAGTCCATGCTCTGCATGGTGTGCTGCGAAGAGGAGATCAACTCCACCTTCTGCCCCTGTGGCCACACGGTGTGCTGCAAGTCCTGTGCTTCCCAGTTACAGGTAAGTGCAGTGCCACTGAGTCAGGAGTTGCCAGGTTATGGGGAAAGTGTGGGGGGTTGTGTTTGATGGTCATAGATCAATGTGTCCATGTTGATGTTCTAGTAAAACTTACTTTTTAATTTTGTTAGTGGTAAATGAACTCCAAAGATCATTCTGTTGGGGTGGTGTGCTAGCATAGCTTGTGGTGAGGCTGAGAATGAGCTGCATGCTTCTCACAGTACTGTCTTAAATATGGGATGGTGGAAGGTACATGGAGGGAAGTCTCCACTGAGGGCAGAGACTCCAAATATGAAGCAAACTAACTTCCTAATGTTTTCCTTTCCAGTCATGTCCTGTTTGCAGATCCCGTGTAGAGCATGTCCAGCATGTGTACCTGCCAACCCACACCAGTCTTCTCAATCTGACTGTGATATGATCTCCAGGCACTCTTTCAACCCATCATGTACTCTTTAAACTGCACTAATATGAAATGCAACCATTGATTGTGAAGAAGGCAATCACTGGCACCCATCCATGAGCAAAAAGCAAAAACACTGCGTTCTTTAACATAAACATTCTTTGTTCAGCATGTGCAAAATGGTTTGGGACACCTTCTGAGAGCAGAGGTGTAATCCATTCATTAAAAGGCTACCCAAGTGTGTAGCAGGGCAGTGTTGCCACAAAGCTAGGTAACCCTGGAGACATGTGGTGTGCACCTACAGAAGTACCCAGTGCAAGCAATGCAGCCTCTTCTTTTACATGCTCTAAATCCTTTCTAGTACAGTTGCACCATTTATTTTAACAGTAAGGCTTGCTTTTACAAAAACCAGTTTAGTATGGCTCATAGCTTCAGCTTTTAGTAAACTGCTTTAAAGAGGAGAGTTTTTAAAAAGGAGTTGGTGTTTTAAACTGAAGTTATATGGCTTCATCAAGTAGCTGTTTACCTCAGAATTAAATAGAAAACAATTCTGAGAGAATAGCTTTGGAAAAGCAGGGCAGGTGTGTTGATCTCCAAGTATTGAAGGTGGGTCAGGGAAGTCTGGTGGCTGGCAGAGCCCTGTGGAAGCACAGCTACTCCCATGGGTCCCCCCATTGAGCTTGGCTGGTGCTCTCAGGAGCTGCAGACAGCCACCCTTCAAGTTGGCTTTATTTTTGGAGACTGATTTTAAGCAATTAAATGGTGTACCATTAATTTTTTAAAATAAGGTTTGTGTATAATTTTTAAATGCTTTCTTCAGTTAGCATCTTTATGGGGTAGGTAATTTTCTGCTAAAACGTTTTTAATTTCCACCCCCTCCTTGGGCATTTTGGGGTTCTGGTTTCCTTGTCTTCTCCAGGGTACAGAGGGAACTGGAGACCATGTTTGGGTGCAATACTGGCTTAATCCAAGCTAGAAAACTACACTGTCACTTTACTGAAATTTTCTGACTATACTTTTCATATTGCCTTAATGTAGCAGTAATGTGTGTTTATGCATCTGTTTCTTTGCACAGACATTTTGTCAAAATATTAAAACTCTACTTTTTTATGACACATTAGCATATAAACCTTACTCTAAGAGGGTATTTATTTTTTCACTTTGTAAAGAAAATTTTGTTTCCTCATAAAGCAAGAGCTTTGTCCTATATCGTAGGCAGCCTCTGTCTTTTTTATATTCAGATTAATAAAGGACTTTAAAAATCTACTTTGTGTTATTGCTGAGGTTGATTTTGTTCTGAAATCCATCTGAGGCACCACTGAACTGAAAATACAGCACAAAGTATTTTCATGTTTGCAGTCTTGAATGTTGTGTTGTAATGAAGCTTCCTCAGGTGTGTGCAACAGAGGGAAGAAGAGTGGCATGGCACAATTGAGTTTATTCTGGCAGTGAGCTTTGGCAGCTGACATATTCCAACTGTAAAATAGCCTTAACTTTAAGAACTTTACTGTAGGAAAGTGCCCCAAATACATGGGGTCTGTTCCAGTGGTAGGAGAGAAAGGGAAGGAATGCAGTTTGACACTAAGGGTTTCAGCAGTCCTGTCTGGTAAGTTCTTAATTTCAGATGTGCTGGTGTCTTTTTGGCTGGAGCTGTTCAGATTTGCTAATCTATGGGTCTTAGTTTCACACTTCTGAAGAGATGGTGCTTTGAACACCTCCTGGGGGATGCCCTGTCACTGACAGGAAGGAATGGGTGTGTGTGTTTTCAGAGAAGACTCTCCAGCTCCTCTACCACCATACAGTAGTGCTTGAGGAAACCTTACAAGCTTACAGCCAAATTATGTTAGGAACATCTAATCCATTATCTTGTGGCAACTGGCTGCAATGCATTGTAAATTAATATAACTAGATGTTAACACAGGCATCTGAGTTAAAGCATGTAACACAATCAAGCTGTTAAAATAGGCAAGCATGAACTAGGATTCTTTTAATTAATTTGGCTGTGTAATGAAACATCCCTAATAAAAACCACTTCAGTAGTTAGAACCCTAATGAAGGTGGCAGGGGTGGAACTTTGGCAAAGGCTTTGCCAGTGTCAGCATGCTCTGTTTAGCCTTGACAAGCTGTGCAGGGTTAGCAGGAGTTAGATCACTCTGCTCCCAGATCACTGTGGGATTTAGTTTTTCTACCTTGATGAAATGCTGTTACCTGTTCTGAGAACTGAGAGATCACATCTGTAAAATCACCAAAAGCCCCACTTTGTTTTGCATCCCATTTCTTCTTACATGCTTTATGTATAAGAACAGCTTTGATTTGCTCTCTTCAGAAGCACTGTTTGAACTGCAGTTGGTCACGCTGTGCTAGAGGAGTCTTGCTTAACTACCCCAAAGTGCTGTGATTATGTATTGCTCAATGTTTGCAGGCCCAGTGCACTTCGGCACAAGAAGTCCTGGGCCTGGTCCACGTGAGCTGCCAAGTGCTGTGAAGAGTGTAAGAGAAACAACAGAGAATCTTGAACTCCACAAGCCATGCAGCCACACTGCAGAAAAGGTCAGGCCTTGTTGGCTGGAGTGCTGTTCTTCCTCCTAAGATGCTTTGACTGTTGTAATGGATGGCAGTGGGGAAACCCCAGACCAGTAAACGACAGAACAGTTTGTGGCAACAACTGCAGTTTTTGTCCTTCATGCTTCTTCCTCAGGAGGAGGAAGATTGATCACAAGGCTTTCTTTGGCACCTGTACTGATCCCCTGCTGCCCAAAGCTGTACAACCTGGCTGGAAAACTCACAGAAAATCCCCTTTTTTTTTGTCTTCAGAGCTGCAATGCAGCTGCTGTGCTCCCCTCAGGTGTGTTGCTTTAAAAGGCTATGATCCCAACTTCTGCCATAAGTACCTGAATGGGAAAAACTCATCTTCAGAGGGAACTTGGTAGGGCAGTTCAAGAGGCAGAGCCCTGTTAGTGGCTTGCACTTGCTGGGGGTAGAACAGCATTCAAAGCAGCCCTCTGGGGAGAGGGTTGTGTGTGTAACACTATGGAAGATACATCCCACAAAAATCCTGACACACTTAAGTGTTATTAATAAGACAGGACTGGGAATGCTCAGACTTTCACCAGTGTCTGCCTGGCTTTCATCCTGCCCTTGCTGCATCAAGGTCTCTGTTTATGGAGAGCTCACCCAGCCAGGGGCTCCACAGGCAGCACATTGAGACGTCCCAAGCTGCACTGTCATAAAGGTACAGCTCTGTCCTCCACCATGGAGTTGCTCACTTCAAGATACATTCCAATGCTCAAATGCTGAAGAACTCCGGAATGAAGGCTTCTGTATTTTTAAATTACTGTGATTTCTTCCCCCGGTGCCACGAAGGCATGTACACAGCAGCATTCATGTACTTGGAGATTTATTTCCCTGCTCAGTCAGCACTGTTGCATCCCTAGGAGAATGCCCTGGGGGGGAATGTTCATCCCTCAGCCTACGCTGTTTCACTTCACAAGCACACTGGCATGCTGATCAAAGACAGGGAAAATCACAGCTCAGATTTCCTCTATGTGGGTTTAAACAACAAACTCTTTGGAGTGCTCAAATTATGAACTGACAAATCCAAGCTTTAGTAATGTCTGGTCAAACATCCTTCTGCAATCCCCCACCCCAACTAAAGGAGTTGCTGGTTGGGGCAGTAGGAGGAAAACACAGGTTGTGACAGCTCTGTGGAAATAGTGAATCTCTCTGGGTGAGAGCAGGACCCAAGGGATCCAAAAGAGTGCCTGGGGCTGCCCTGAGGGGTGGTAGGCAGGATGGTAGGAACCGGTGTGACCTCTGGTTCCTGCCAGGGTGGGGCAATGGTAGGAGCTGGCCAGCAGAGAAATTTCAAAACACTCCTGTGTATGCCAAGTTCCTGAAAGAAACAGGTCAAGCAAACAGACCACACCAGCTTTCCCAGAACTTAACAACAGGTCACTCGGTGATTTCTCATCTGCTGAAATGCACAGTTCTTTTCAGCTGCTTGGAGGCCGGAGGAGGGTGAGAAGTGGGTGGGAGGGGAATCGATCTGCTCCTGAAAGCTCATGCCGTCCTCTGCCTTCACTTCGACCCTCTCCTGAGTGACCCGACTTAGTCTGTCTGCTATTTTCTGCCCATTCCTTATTCCTAAAGACTATTCTCTTCTCTCACCAGTGATTTCTGGCATCCAGGTTCCAAAACCGACCTTTCTTCTAGAAACTGTCCACGTAACTCTGCCCGAGGAAACAATCTGACTTTCTCTGGCCCACACCACCCAGCGAGGATCACACACACGTCACCCTCCCACCTCTTTCTGTGCCTTGTCAGGAGTGCGCGGGGCACCAACTCCAGCAGAATGAAAAAAACCCCAGTATGAATTAATCTTTTCTCTTAGCGCTGGGGTGCCCAAACGACACTGTTTGTTTGCAGCCACGCTCTCAGAATCACTTAGAGGTTCCAGTGGGAATAATGAGGTGTGTGAAGGGGTTTGCCAGCTCTGTTGCTGTCTGGCTTCCCTGCTTCTTCCAAGGAAACCAGGTAATGAGAGCCAGTGACACGGCAACTTCTCACAGGAACAGGCTTGCCAGAGCCAGATCTTCCTCCCTGCTGCCAGAAGGCTCTTTGTCTGAGGAATCCATGCATCTGGCACCAAATTCCAATCATAGCACGACAACTGTGGGAATTACAGAGACATTGGCACCTCATCTGAAGAGACAGTATTTGTTTTCCTTGTTCGGAACTATAAATAGTCAACAGAGGACTCTTATTCGAGCAGTATTGAGGATCGAAATAAACTAGGCACAGAGACACAGCCAAAGATTGGACTTGAGCTCCAAAGCCAAACCAGCTCCTGCTTCGGAAGCAAGTCTCCCTGGATTTCCTCTAAAGACTCGAGTTCTTTACAACTGCGCCGGGGCACGTTTTCCCTTGGAACCTTTCCTTGCACAAAAAGGCAATGCAAAAAGCACGTGCCCAGGGGCAAACCGGCCCTGAAGGGACACTGACACACCGGGTGTCCCTGGTTGACCTCAGAACTGTTTGCCCAGGTCATTGTTTGAACTGGAATATTTTTTAAAACGCTTTCAGCTCTGGTGTGTTTGAGCAGCTGAATTCCTCCTTTTCCCCCTGAGACCCAGGGAGTGCAGCAATACTGAAGTGGCCTGAGAGCACCCTGCCCTGAGCAACCCGCTGACAACACCATCTTCCCCAGCCCTGTAGCACCTTCTGCCTGCAAACTGCTCTTTTCTTTGCTGCTTAGCACTGTTTTCCCTACTCTTAATTGATGCCAAATCCCCAAACCCCTACAGTTACCCATCCTGTTCTGGCTCTTCCTACAAACTCCCTGCCCCCTCTGATCTTCCGCCTTTTCCACAAAGGCCACTGATGCATTCTTGAAAACAGAAGGTGCCACAGTGTGGGCACTTGGATCTCTGATGAACTGAATGCCAAGAGGCAAAAGACAGCTGGTCCTCCAGATGTGCAATCCAAAAATGGTGATGCTGCTGTATCATTTTGAGGAAAAAGCCAAAGGGGGACCTAAACTCCAGTCAGTAATTCTGGGGTTTTGCTAGTGATGTTCTTGACTCTACGAAGGTTTTGAGAGTAAACAGGTCTGAAACTAACTCACTCAAGAGGAGAAAGAATTTGCAGCAGTGCTTCCTGCACAGTCTCCAAAAAATGAGAGTTGCTAATTGTTTATTCCTCCTAAAGTCTCGTTTCTCTTTGCTGTCTGTGACTTGGCCTGCAGCAGACTCTGCTCTAGACTGGAATTTTTGGTTCTTATCCATCTGCCCACCAGTTTTTTTGTGATCCCTGTGTTTCCTCTTAGTGATCTTCTCACAAGGTATGACACTTTGGCCCAAATACAGGCCCAAGTCCAGGGCCAGCATTTGAGCTCCCTGGACTTTGGTCATAGCTTTGATCTGTGAGGGGCACTGAAGCACAACCAGATAAACCTCCAGCCTGGGAGCTCAGAGTTAAGACTGCCACCTGGATCAGGATCTCAGCTGCACAGGCATGTCTCCTGTATTTATTAAACACTGAGACATGTTCTTTCCTGATGAAACTCCTTCTTTCCCTCGGGTTTTCAGTTTGAAAAATCAGGTAATTACCACCCTGGGGTTCCCGTCTTCTGGAACATGCTGTGCCCTCCTACAAAAGAGCTCAAAGGGAAGTGCTCATAGTGGGTGAGTTATCTGTGCTCCTTGTCCTGTGGTTGTTCCTCTGCAAAAGGAACAGTTTCTTCAGAGCTGCTCAGGCCTGAGGGAGGTGACTCTTTAGTCTCATTTTACTGTGTGAGCCTTTATTAATTAGGATTAGGATATTGGTTATTCTCTAACCTTCATTTCCCTTATCCCACCAAACCATACATTCCCATCCACACTGCCATGACCAACAGCATTCCCAGTTTCTCCAGACTGATGTTAACCCAGCTGGACTCTGTAAAAGGGCCATATCTGAGCTCCTGTTTCATGGTCACAGCAACTTAAGAGAACTTTCCTTTCAAACATTAAGGACTGATCCGGTCACATCTTTGCCTGGACACAGCCCCTGCTGGCATTTTCCTTGGCACAAATGCAGTGCATCTGTCAGAGATGGTGTGTGGCAGCCTTTGCTGCTCCACCTGGACTGCCAGGCTTCTTCAGCCGTGGGATTGGAGAAATAAATGGTTGCTCGTGGGCTCCTCCCTTTGATGCTAATGAGGCTGATGGCTGGGTGAAGCCTCAATGAAGATCATCATCTCCTGCAGCAGAACGTCCTCCTTTTCCTCCTGGCAGGTTTGCAGTGGGAAGGGCGCGCTGGGAAGCTGCAGGGAAAGGACCTGGAACCATTCTGCCAGGGAGAGGCAAAAGCAAAGTGAGGCATTGGGAAAAGACCCCCAAGTTCTGAGTGCTCCAGCTCAGTGTGGGGAAGGTGCCATGGGAGATGTACCCCAAACCACAGCCCCAAAGCTCAGATGTTCCAGATGAAGAAGGACATGGGGACACCAGTAACATCCCTTCATAGTTTTATCACCAGACTGATGAAAGGTGGAGTGAGGTGAGTGCAGAGTCTGTGTGTGCCCAGGACACACATACATGCTGCTGGTGCTACACCTCTGGTTTTAAAACATGGACAGCTACTCTGACAATAACACTGGGTGATTCCATCACACCTCTTTCCTTTTAAAAGATAATTATTTAAAAATCATAAAATTTTACATCCTTGATTGCATCCCAAATCACCAGTCCAATGAGTTAAAGAGTCTGAGCAGCAGCTCAAGGAAACCAAAGGAAATTCTGTGTTACTTGTGGACAACAACTGCCCAGAAAATGGAACAGGCACCAAGGAATAAGTGAGATGGAAAGAATCTGATCCTCCTCATTAAACTGCTCACTCTTCAACAACAGATGGTGTGTTTGCAAGTGTTTGCTGTTGAGAAAGTCAGGGCCCTGGACCAAAGAGAAAATATAATGCACATTTACTACTTGCATATGTTGACTTTTGGAATAATTTCCAGCCAGATATAATGTCAGCCATCTATACACTGACCCACTGGTTTTGTTTGCCTGTGCTCTTTCATTTGTCTGTCATTATGCTTGTCCTGTGACCCCACATGGCAGCAAAATGTTCAGTATTGTTTTATGATAAACAGCAAACAAGCTCAGACAAGAAAAGAAAGGAGAGCTGCAGCTCGTGGAAGGTTTAGTACAGCAGAGATGTTTTCATATAGGCAGGAGGCAACAACTATTAGGTCTGCCTCTATCACTATTCAAATAACTGTGGGGATTTGCATCATAGAATTGATTTCACTGTGTTTGTTGCCTGTCTGTTTCAGGCTGAGGGAGGTTTTCTTAAACCTCAAGGAAAAATTGCTAAGAATGATGCTAAGGAAAAATAAGTTGGTGTGCAATCCTAAAAGATCTTGCCTATGCAACCCCCTTGTGTGGGCCATCCAGATCATACAGATGTGTGTATTCACATATATATATATATTTGTTGTTGTTGTTGTTGTTGTTGTTGTTGTTGTTGTTGTTGTTGTTGTTGTTGTTATTGTTGTTGTTGTTGTTGTTATTATTATTATTATTATTATTATTTGTTCTATTGTGGTTATTTATCTTCCTACCCTGCCTCATTCAAGTGGCTCTCACTTGGAAAACATGCCAGTATCAGGGAGGGAGAAGAAAAATGGCTTTCTGCTTAAAGCAGCAATTCTTGGTGCTGGAGAGCTGGATTTGAATTCTGCTTTTTCATGGAGTTTCCACTCGATGCCAGCTGTGTGATGTGATGTAGGATGCTCTTCCCAGCTGGTTGTGAAGCAGAACCTGCAGGACAGCTTCTGTCCCCTCCCACCTGCAGCAGGCCAGCCCTGGGCTGCCTGGCCCCAGTTCCACCCCTGTGTGTCCTCCTGCCCCCAGACCCTACTCTGCTGACATGAAGCACAAAGGAGAGAGAGAAATTGCCTTTTGAGACGGGATTTTCACTCAGATCTGACCACAGTCAGATGTGAACCAGCACTCTAATCACTGGGCTGTTTGATTTAAGCATGCATGTCAAAATTAATTCCACCCCCACCCTGCGGTACATTTTGCCTTATCTTTGCATTAGGCATTTCTTCTGTGTATTTTCTGCTGATCACATCAGATCTTTTTGCCTATGCAACAACAGCTTGAAATTAGTCTCAGATGCAGGGGAAAACATTCCCCCTCCCACTGGATGTGCACCTTGCACATACTCTCTCCTAAGAAATGGAGACAATATGCAAAATGCTCATGACATTGAATCTGTCAGGTCCTGCTATGAGCACACCAGCAGGGCCTGTAGCTCCTGTTCCAAGGACAGCAGCACAGCAGGTCAGAGAGCTTTGCTTCCCCCAAAGAGATCCAGGGCTTTGCTTCCCCAAGCTGAGCTCCTTCTGCAAACCACCACATCCTGAGCTACCACCATCTAACACCACCATCTAACATCTAACACCAGTGTTAGAGGCTCTAATGGGCAAGACTGATCCTTTGGCAAGGCTGTGTTAGTACAATTCACTCCAGAATTGGGACCACACATCACCTGCTGTCAACATCAAAACACATTTGTTTTTAATATTAGGTGAATCCCACAGGGATTCCTGAAAGAATAAAAAAAAATCAGCTCTGTACTTCTTTACTGGAAGCAGCAAAATAATTTCCATTAAAATACAGTATTAAATCTCATTCTTCTATTCCACTGTGAAGCAACAAGAAAATGATCTCCCAGGTGGTATTTTTTCCAACATTCCTTGAAGCAGCTTCACAGTCTTCCCCCTGTCACTGATCCTGTCAAACTGGCACAGCACATACCTTGAAATGCTGCGTTCTGCACAGTCACAAATCCCACAGGGGTTCATCCAGCAGGCTCAGTGTCATTACCCCCTGTCACAGCCAGGCTGCGGTGCTGAGTGAGCACAGAACTCCACAGAGGTCACCCAAGGTAGCAGAGCCCTGGCAAGGCAGTCAGATTTCATAAGAGCCTCTCATGCTCGGAGCCCTGCTGGATGAGCAGCCTGGACGTGACACGCTGCCGCTATCGCTTCCTTTGGCCTTCAACCCCTTCTATTGAGAATGCATCTGTGCATCAGCAAAACAAAAAAAAAACAAACAAGCAAACCCCCCAAAAAACCCAACCAACCGTTTCTCAGGCATCGTGTTGTCTGTTTTCTGACCCCAAAAGGAGCTACCTGTCACTCTGCAGAGTCCCTGCCAAATGCCAGCGTGGCTGTTTTGAAGACTGTGTTAGAGCTGACTGCTCCAAATTCAGAGTCAGCACAGCGAGGACGTGGCACGGGCTACTGGCCCATGGGAAACTGCACCTCGCTGGTGAATCTACATGCTCTGAAATAGGTCAGAGAAGAAGCAGATGGCTTTGAAAGAGGAAGCAAAATAGAAAGGGCTGCGAGTCAAGTGCTCCTGTTTTGCTTATTAGATTAAGCCCTTTACGACAGGGTGAGTGCTCACATCCAGTTGGGTGGTTCACTAGCGCTGAATGTATCACTGAGAGTGTCTCTGGAATTTTCCTGGAGGAGATTTTCTGAGCAGCTTCCAGGAGTGTTTACACACAGTGCATCCTGCACCCAGAAGCAAGGGAGAAGCACCGGCTGGCTATTCACCACAGTTCCATCAGGGAGCTGGAAAAGAGCAGCAGAGGAGCCTGACATCTGAAAGTCCAAGGGCAGAAGATAAAAGGTTTTCTACTGCCATGGTGCTGAAGCTGTAATTAAATATAGGTGTTGGCAACTGCAAGATCTGACAGGTAACTGAGCAAACAATCTCTAGGGAAGCAACCTTGGCCTGAGGTATTTTTCTCACTTCTGTGGACACAAGAAGTATCAACACCAGTATTCAAGCCCTGCTTTGATTATACTTTCAATCGCAGCAATTAAAGGCAGTCTCAGTCAGCTGAAGTCCCTCAAGGAACAGGAACAGAAGCGTACTGTGCCCCTCCAGTGTATCAGCACATTATGGTATTTTCCCACATATTATGGCAGGGTGAAAAATAAATAAAAACACTGCAGAGACACACAGCCTCCTTCTGCAAGTGCTTTCATGCTGCGTGCTGTCTGGGTTTGCCTCTTTCTGGCTTTCTGTTTTCTCTTTTAGTTGCCTTCCTTCCTACGTCCCCACAAACACTTGGTTTATTTCTCAGTTTAATAACATCAACCAAAAAAGAACAGAATTGCTTTAATGACCAGCTTTATTTTTGGAAGAAGCCAACAGTCATGCACAGCCAAGCTGCATGTGGAGCCTCTTGCTCAGCGAAGAGGCAGCACCATCTGGAAACCTGTCATGATGCCTCTTTGTATCACTTTTCCACTATGAAATGTCTCTGCAGAACCCCGGCACGGCCACAGCATCTCTGCAGAAATACAGCTGTGCCACTACTCGTGGATGCCTGGAGACAACCCCTGGGCTCCTGGTAAGGAAGATGCAAGTCCTTTCCACCTATGCTGAAAGAGAACCTCTGCCGGCTTTTGGCTGAACACAGGCCACACTTATTAGGTGGCTGACTGTGTTGTTCACACGTACTTAAGTATGAAAACTAAGAAGTTTAGTTTCCTGGGTGATAAATTCACCTGGGTATGCCAATGCCTGTAATACCCTCTTTGTCCTTCCTCAAAGTCTGCAGGAATAAAACAAGACACAAACTTTTCCTGCTTGTTGTCTCCTGCCTGCGTGTGACTGACAGGGCTCTGTGTGTGCACAGAAGTGCCCGTGGAAAGCCTTACCCAGGAACTCACTTGTGTTTACGGGTCAGAAAACAATCAGTAGTGACACCGTTTTCTTCTCTTAGGAAATGAGATCCACGACCTAAGCTGACTACCTGGAACAGGTCTGAAGGCAATGTTTGCAGATCTCTGCCCATGAGCATCACCTCAGACTCACCCAAGCTCAGCCAGAAGGAGTCAGTCAGCTTTCCAGGACTTCAAGGGGCTTAGAAAAGAGAGGGAGAGAGATTATTTACACAGACAGAGAGCAATAGGACAAGGGGAAATGGCTTTAAACTAAAAGAGGAGAGATTTAGATTAGATGTTTGGAAGAAGTTGTTTACTCTGAGGGTGGGGAAGCCCTGGCACAGATTGCCCAGGGAAGCTGTGGATGCTCCATCCCTGGAAGTGTCCAAGGCCAGATCGGATGGGGCTTGGAGCAACATGGGAGAGTGGAAGATGTCCCTGCCTGTGGCAGAGGGTAGGACTGGATGGTCGTCGAGGTCCCTTCCAACCCAAGCCATTCTAGGAGTCTCTTATTCAGTGAAAAGCCAGAGGCTTTTGTGTTCGCTGGTTTATCCGTGCTCTGTTTTTATGCTTAGCATTGCAAAAATCAAGAACTGATTGTTTATTTATAATTAATGGGGGCTTTTTTCCTCAACATTAAGCAATGAATTTCTTAATGGCATTCAAATCAAGTGTACATTGAAATGGAAATGGAGAATTATTTTAATAAAGATATCAATAATCCTTGTTAGTAGAAGCCTGGAGTCTAGCCTTGTCTGACAACCCACTCATGGTGTATGTTTTCTTGTTTTGTTATTTTGATTCCCATTTCCTTTACATATTAAAAAAAATAGTTTATCAATGCACAAAGATTGTATCCATGTCAAATAATTAAGTCATGAGGCTGGTATGAACTACAGAACAACAGGATGCCTTGATCATCTTATGGTCAGCCTTGAAGTATGGCTGAAAACATCTTACAAAATTCCCAACCAAAGTTACCTAGGAAAAACATGACATCATGCTGTCAGAAAAACAACATGTAAAGGAAAACTAAAAGGATGGAAGAAAAAAAAAATCAAAGGCATTTGGTGTTGCATCTCAGATTCTTCTGCCCTCATAATTGTCTTTAGTGGACTGTGACTACATAGTTCTAAAGTATTTCAAAGACCGACATTCTTCCATACAACAGAAAGGCAAATCAGACCATAATAACTATTCATGCTGTACAATCACTTCTGTATTTAACATTGTAGCTAAAGCAGATTAGGAAAAAATATAGCTTTATTTTTGCCCTGTTTTTTTGGAGTCTGTTTTTCCAGTATTCCAGCCCAGTGATTTTTTGGCAGTGGCCAGGTAGGTTTTGATCTACCCTCTTACCTACAGAACCAGCTTGCAGCAGACAACCTACCCCAGCCCCAGCCCCCCAATCCCTCACTGGGGGTTGTCACCTCTGAGAATGGAACAAGACCACAGCGTTTGAAGGAATTTATATTCTTGTGAGAACAAACAGAAGAGCCACTTGGATGCTTTGACAGTATTAAAAAGTGTTAGGTATCACTGGCAGCCCTTATAAGACATTTCCTTGAGGAACCATTAAGAACTGGAAGAAGAGAGACAATTTGCAGAAGTTTGCTGTAATTTGTCTAGCAAATTAATCCCCCAGTCTCCTCCTGCAGAGAGAGAGAGAAACTCTGAAGGTCTGAAGCATACCCAGCACAGTGCTCAGCTCATGAGGAGCGCTCTGGCCCCAAAAAGTATATGAATGGAGCTTGTGCAAGACACAAGGCAATAAATGCTTTTCCAAGAGAAATTCAATGTGTAACACAGGCAAAATAACAATAAACAGGAGCTGCTTTCACTCAACCTGCTGCCCGAAATTGGAGCTGCCTTTGCCACACAGTTTAGACTGCAAAGCAGGGAGGTGAAGAAGTGGCAAAATTCTGGTTTATTGATGGCTCTGAGAAGGCAGGGACACAGCCAGGCACCACTGGTTCTGCCAGGGGTCAGAGTTCAAGCCACGCTGCCCTCTTTATTGCCCAGAGTTCAGCCCAAGCAAGGCTGGCTCCAGTGGGCTGGGAAGGCAAAGGTTGGGGCTGACCAAGCCTCACTCTGCAGCAATGCAATTTCTAGGGCTTCTAGCCCAGATTTTCCAGGCCTCCCTGCATAATTTATTTATAACAAATTCCTAATTTATTTTTGGCTCTCAAATGTTATAGAGAAAGCAGGAATCAGTCAGTCAGCAAGACTGACACACAGCAAGTATCTCCAGGGAAAAGAGTGATCTGTACCATTGCTATTGACTCCATTTGGCAGTCCAGGCTGCTTTTTTCCCTTCTGTCTTTTGCACAAGTTGCATCTAGAGTTTGAATTCATCTGGTTTCATGAAGGGTGCCATCTGATCATCCCCAGCCATGTAGTTTGAAGCTCTCTGATGGATGGGTCATAGGTCCAGAGCTCTATATCTTCATTGAGAGCTGGGACATGTTTGATGCTGATCTGGAGGGGAGTTTTTGCTGCAGTTTCTTTCAAAGGAAGCCAAGGAGTTTTGTGGACCAAAAATGAGAATGACCAGGGGGTTCATTTCAACACTATGCTACTGTAGCTGTAGATGCAGCCATATGTTACCAGCCATTCAGACTAATTATGTGTGTGATCACATTGGTCAACCTCACCTACAAGAGGAAATAACAAAAACAGGACTCTGAATAAGGATTGTGCTCCTTGGAGATGTCTTTCTGTGACATGGGTAATTTGGAAATATTGTGGAGAAGCCTGAAGGAATAAAATCTAGAAAAAGCATGGAATTTACCCTAGTAATAAAGCATTGAAGAATTTCTCCAGAGCTTCTTGTAGATAATGAATACCAATGGCTTTTGGGGATTTCATTGTGTATCACAGTCTGCAGCCTGTTTGTGGGAAGTGCTTGTTCTAGAGGGAGTTAAGGGTTAGAGACAAATAAAGGGGATAGTCCCCCTCCTTTGCAAAACCCACCAAGGAATGTTACAATTGCATGTTGTCAAACAACACAGATATTTTCTGACAGGATGTGGACCAAAGAGGCACATCCACCCCCTCTTTGTTGAAATGAAGCTACAGCCTCCTTCTCACATTAGTCCAGAAGAACAAACAAGTCATCTACTTTCTTCTGCTTGGGAGTGTCCAGAACCTGTGGGTGCTAAAGCATTAGGGACATAAAAAAGCCTTTTAAGGTATTTTTGTGATCACAGAATTTATACACTAAGGCTCTAAACTGATTCAAGAAACACTGTGCTCTTCAGTGGGTTGTCATTTCAAACAGGTTTTACTCAGCAGGTCTAAGACCTTATGAGTCATTTCTCTGGCTCCTCATTCCCTGACTTAAGTCTGAAAATAAGGATTTCTCTGGCTTGCCCCACTCCAAGACAAAACCCAAGGGTGCCACAGAACTTTCCAGCTCCTTCCATCTGTATTTCTGAGCAGTGCTTTGTATGGGGAGCAGCAGGTCTATTGTCCTCTGCTGTTTACTGTTTTCTGTGTTCTCATTACAGCTGCCCATACTCTGAAATGGGTTGGGTTCAACAGAAAACTTATAAAAAAGTCCAGTCCAAAAGATTTCAATGCATTTTCCCCTTCACAATTTCACAACACTTTGGTGAAAAGATGAAAAAGATAGAAAGAAAAGAGCAGAAAATAACTAGCTTAACAAAATTTCCACATGACAAATCATTTGGCTTTCAGATTCTTTACAACTTCAGAACAAAATCTATCAATAATCAGATGCTTCCTTCTAAAACTAGCCCTCGTGGTGCTTTAAAAATGTTATTTTTTTAACAAGAAACCATCTTTTGAATGACACTATCTCGTGAGTCTTTCATCACATTTTCACTTGTATCCCACCCCAGAACAGCAGTTGGGTGAGCAGGGTATTTCATGTCTATTTTTGAGGTGGGATTGTATTGATTTTATTTCCCATGGGAATTCAGAAATTCTTGAGCATAAAGGTTTGTGTTTTTTGAAACATCAGTTACCAGGATCAGTGTTTCCCCAGCCTGATCCCCACCTAAGTGTCCCAGCAGCTGATTCCTCACCTGGCTGTTTTCCCATGCAACCCCCTTGGAAAGAGGGGAAAGTGCCTGGCTGGCAAAGAGAGGGAGAAGGCAAGTATTGCACAGAGAACTCTGAAATTTTGTTCCAGAATAAGAAGAGACAGATGAGTTCTCAAAACCTCCACCTTTCTCATCACAGAGAAAATCCTGTTCCCTTCTGTGTTATTTACTGGAGATTCTCTGTAAAAAGGCCTCCTAATGGCTAACTGACTTCTGGAAAAAAAAAAAAAAAAAAAAAAAAAAAAGGCAATTTATTTTGTGAGGGATTTTGTCTGTGCTGCTGTGTTAGCTCGGAGTCTCAGCCCTGCTAAACCCCAAATCCCCACTGCCCATGCTGCTCACCCTGCTGGCTTGTCGCCTGCAGCTCCACTTGAGAGAGCCAGCTGGCCTTGCAGGCAGCACCACAGGTCGAAACCACTCCTGCTCCTCTATTATTACCTCTTTATAGCTCCAGTGTTTCCTCTGGCTCTCAAAGAAGCCGGCAGGACTCTGGCCAGGCACTGCTTGGGGTGAGAAGGACTCAGGGCAGGCTGCACAGCACATTGGAAGGGTGAGAACAGTCAACGCTCTGCTCGCTGCCTTTGATCTCTCTTGGCAGGTAATTTTTATGAGTGTTCCCGGCTTTTGTGTGCTCCTCAGCATGACGCTGGTGTGCGGAGGGGTCACACTTCAGGTCGGCTTTTAATACCACAGAAGAGAAAGAAAGCTCCAAAAAAATCTCCAGGTAAAACCATGTAATCCAGGATGTGAAAAAGGGGGAAGGATAAATGGCTGAGAACAATGACCTTTCCAACTAATTTGCAGTGCTCGGCAGTTTCTGCTGTGCTTTGTTAAGAACAGATGAGGACAGGCAGGAGTTTGGGCAGGAGTGAGATGATTCCAGGCTGTAGGAACACCATGCTAATCCTGGTACTCATAGCTGGGTCCTGAGACTACAGACAGCCGGAATTTCAGCTCCATTCTTCCACAGCAACCAAACACACTTTTGTAACATTCCAGATCCCCAAATACCCGTTTTAGAGCCAGATTTTTGAGTGTTTATGTCCCTTTTTTTTTTTTAGAGGGCCTGACACATTGCATTGCCTTCCCTGATGAAGGCAATTATGCTTTGCAAAAGGAATATATAAAGCTAGTTCTGATATAGTCGTGGTTCATATACAGTGAGCAGCTCTGCATGGTTGTTACTGGCACGATGCTGAACTTTGAAGTTCTGGTTTTGCCCTAATCTGTCCTTTTACTTCATGGCAATTCCTTCCCTCATCTTGCTTTTTCCCTTCTTCAATTCTCTATTAAATAGTTTCACCTCATTTGGACTAACAAGTTTTCAGGCAAATGCTGTCTCTTATTATATGTTTGTAACATCAGCCCCTCAGCTGAACTCCTGGCCTTACAAGCTATTACAATAGCAGTAAGGGTGAAAATTAGAATATTTGTCCATCATGGAAACACCAGTGGTAAATCCAGTTAATGAACTTTAATGCCTCTCATACCTACAATTCTCAGCTTCATTGAGGGACTTACACAAACAGTTTTAAAGTGCCCATCCTGGCACCACCAGTTTTCCTCCAAACTCAGCAGCCACCAGGTCTTTTCCTGTCAGGATGCACCCTACTGGTACCCAGCAACATCTCCTGAGTTGCACATGACATCAGCTGCCTCGGAACTAGCAAAATTGCATCTCTCTAATCCTCCAAGCTTGCTTGAACAGATTTGCTGGCACCACGCCTGTGCTAGAGGACAGGAACATTTAAAAGCACATAATTTCTTTGGCTCGTTGAAATCATTCCGTTGCCCTGTTTTTCCATTGCCATTCAGCCTGATTTGCAAGCAATTTTCTCAATGGAGTCCTTCCCAGAGGTTTGGGAGTGTGCTGTGCTCGATGCTGCATCCCAGCCATAAGCCTCAGTTGGTGTGGTGGTTTATTTCTTGGCACTGCCATCCTGCAAGAGCCGCTTACCTTCCCAGGTTTTGGCACCAACCACTTCCTCCTGAGTCATCAGATGCCCAGGGAAGCTCACTTCATTCACACAGACTCTCTGCTGCTTTTTCCTAGCTCACTTTCAGGATTCGTTTCTGCTTGTTAAGGCAAGCCTGCGAGCATGCTGCTGCTGCTCTGCATTTTTAAGCACTTCCCCAAATGTCATCTCTATTATTTCCAAACTCTCAGACTCTTTGGGGATAGCTTAGATGCAAATGAGCTGTCAAAGAGAGATTACTTGAACCAACATTCAGCATGACAAAAGGCTTACAGGCTGTATGCACAGCACACGGCTCCCAGCTTTCCAGCCAGCCTTTATTTGCCAAAATCAAGGGTTTATGCACAATCCAAGAAAACACTCAGCTTTGTTACAACGGGGCAGTTATTCTCCATTGAAAAATTTGAAGCTCTTGGATCTGGGAAAACTCTGGTTTCCATTGATTCTGAGATGCTTCTCAGCTACTTGCTCAAGCCACCTAAAAAGTCACATTAGAGCCTGCTGTCCTCTGCATGGTGCAGCTGCTTCTCCCTGTCACACACTTTTTGGACAGGTGGATCAAAAGCAAACCTGCACTGACCTTTCCTTGTGCAGCAGCCTGGGAAGGAGGGAGCATTACCGGGACAGAACAAATCAGGGCCCCTCTCAAAATGAAGACCCACCACCCATGGAGGAACTTGGTGTGATCCCTTCCAACTGAGAATAGTCTGTGATTCCGTGATCCAAGAGGCTCCCTGGGGAGATGCAATGCAGCCCCTGGAAGCAAAGGCCCCTTTTAGTGAAGCCCGGCTTTCTAACTGCAGATGGCACCCCTGACTTTGCTACGGTGACACACATTTTGCTGAAGAGCTGATTTCCTCAGCAGGAAATAAGAGAGCCCCAGAGACTGAGGAATTTAAACCAAACCCTGACCTGTTTTAGCACTGTCTCAGTGTCATACACAGGAGATACATGCACTCATTAAAGTGGGACAGCAAGCCAAATTCATCTCTCATACAACTACTGACATCAACAGATGCGTTTGAACAGCAGCTGTCACAATTTGTTCCCTGAATAATATTTAGCCAAAATTAAACCTAGATAGAGATAGCAGGTACTTTGCAGGTATTCTGGTCTTGCAACAAGCGTTGAGCAAGTCCTGGCAGAGCAGGGTCTGAGGGGTGCACACGATATGCTTAGTCCTGATTTCCTGTGCCCTCTGAGAACTCCCTCCCCTCATTGGCAGCGGCCCAAGTTATGCCTTTTTCAGCAAGACAGTCAAACAGAGTTTTAAAAGGAAATACATACATTGCACTTTTCATCTCAAGAGCCTGGGAAGTGCAGCTGGGTGTTAATTAATCAGCACAACATCTCTGCAAGTTAAGAGAATATTTTTATCCCGTGTGGAAACTGAGGCACGAGGAAGTGGAGGATGCTGTAAAAGGTCAAAAAACAAGTCCATCACAAGAGAAAAGAATTTGGCTTATCAGTGATAAGTGACTAAGAGATGCTCCATGTCACTGATGAAGATGAGTTCGGAGTTTTCCATGGTTTCTTCTCGCCAAGAGATGCTCTTTGCCCACAAACTGCTGAACCAAGACTGAATGTTAATCAGTATGTCACGCCAGGTTGGTCCTCAGCCTGAACCTGTAACCACTGCCAGCACATTTTTTAGCTTTATGGCATAAGGGCTTCAGGCTTGAAAACAGCCAAGACTTCAGAAATAACAGACAAAAAATATTGCAGTGTGGTCAAATTTCCATGCCATACACTGCTGTCTTGCAGGGAAATATTACTCACTGGATAAAAGGGAGTCATGCCCAAACTGCTGATGCTGTTCTGCACAGCACTTGAAAAGAGAGGAACATTGTTTTCATACATATCCTCTATCCTTCAATGTCTGTAGTGGGGGAACTCTTAATATTTCCCAGGTTATGGATTCCTTTGCATGTGTGATATAGGGCCAGACTGGGATGTATGCCAGAACTGCCTCTCTGCTTGACACCTTACTTTGCAATCTGCCTCTCGTTTGGAGCAGTGTCTTCCTGCTGGTTCCTTGTGCCCTTCCATCTGCACCTCCTGACTCAGAACACAAATTGCTTCATTCTCTCCACTTATTCTGCATTTGTTCAGTGGCATGCCAGGGATGGGATCCCTGGAACCACTGTTGGCCCTGCTGTCACTAGCAAAGCACCCTGAGAGGGTGAGGAGGGGCTGGGGATTTCTGTGGCTGCCCCATGTGGGATGAAAGCCTCTCCTTGGGCAGAGCTGCCAGGGAAGGGGGAGCACACACAAGTCACAGTCCTCTCAACGTGCCTGGCTAAATTTTCTCCCTCAAGAATGATTCATGCTGACCTAGAAAATGGAACAGAAATGGAGATGTCGGTTACCAGGTTACTGCTGTGCCTTGCAAAACCGTGGATAGCTCTTTCCCAAGGGATGAACTTTCACTTCCTGCCCCAAGTGATACTGTCCTCCAAAGCACTGGGGTAACTGCAGTTTAAGTGGGTTTAGTCACAGCACAGTTGACACTGCCCACAGGGTGAAAAAGGCGTCTGTGGAAATAAAAAGACCCTTCTGCATAAAATTCAAAAGATTTCTGCCAGAGCTTAGGCTATATCTCTCCAGCTGAGCACTGTGACTGAGAAAAGTCATAGTGGGGTCTCAACACCCCCAGAAACATCTCCAGCCTGATTGCCAAATCTACAGTGGGCTCTCAACACCCCCAGAAACATCTCCAGCCTGATTGCCAAATCTACAAACAACATTTTTATGGGTTGTTCTGAATGGAATAGCAGAACTTTGTCTTTAAAGACAGAGGAAATATGTTGGACCCCATGGCAGTGGTTATTACTGACTTAAGCATCAGACTGTCACCAATGCAGAAGGCTCTGCCTGTATTCCCAGGCAACCTGAAACAACAGCCAGGAGGATTGTGAAGTTTGCCCATTTGCTTACAAAGTAATGACAACTTTGAGGCTCAAAAGGGGCATTACAAATCTATGTCTTGCTGCTCAATCCACTGCCAGAACTTACCTTTTGCCCTATATCTATAATTTTTTTTAGTGGGTTGTGTTGCTCTGGCTCAAAAGCACTGCAGTATGGCAGAAACAGAGTATTTGAGAACTAGAAAAAAGAGAAGAATTTTCCCTCTCAAATAAACAGCACTAGAGGTGCAACCCTAGATGGATTTTTTCTTTCCATACTTAATTCTAAAGAGGGATTTTCTAACTAATCTGCATTTGCTACAGAACTTGGAGGATTTCTACCATTGTGTTACAGACCTGGGAAATCATGTGGCATAATTTAGGCTTCCCTCCCTACAGAGTATACCAGTTCTTTGTTACAATGATGATGGAAAAAAAGGACAAAAAAAAGGCTGAGCACAGGCCAGGAAGGGCTACGCACCCTGGTGTTGCAGAGTCATTTGTGGCACAAGCTTATTTGCCTTTATTCAGTTAATATGTGTCAGAAAAAAATTGCCAGATCTGCAGGAGGTGAAGCACCATCCAGTTAAGTGACTAACAACACTGCTAGTGGGACAAAACAAACACTTTTCACCTGAAATGGTGTGTATCTCTCCAGTGAGCCTGGAGAGATTAGGGGGCTGAGCTTTAAGAGTGTAGTAATTCTGATTTCAGAGTTGCCAAGTATGAAAATAGCAGAAAGCATCTGTGTGCAGGAAATGTGGCAGCAAGGCATTGTACATGTCAGCTCGAAGTCTAGTTTTTTGGTTTTGTTTTTTGGTTTTGTGTTTGTTTGTTTGAGTTTTTGGGTTTTTTTGAGTGGGAGTGTTGTTTGTTTCATTTTTGTTTAGCTTGGGTTTTTTTATTTGAGTCTTTTTGTTTGGTTGGTTGGTTGGTTTTTGTTTGGTTGTTGTTGTTTCTTTTGGAGGGCTTTTTGTTTGCTTTTTTTTATATATATATTTTTCAGATGCTCACATCCTGAGATGCTATCTGGGAGGGACAAAAAAAACACTGAAAAAAAAGTGTAGATGCAAACCAAGAGACCTTTCACAAAACTGCTGGCTATTTTTTTTCTCATCTCCACTGTTTTGGTTATGACTCAGAAGCTGAAAGGCAACTTGGCATTTTGTTCACCAGAACACTTCTCAGGCCTTGGGACAATGCCTGTACAATGATTTTTAGGAGGAGTAAGTACACCGAGTCCTGCAAACAGCACATTCTCCATCACCGCTGGCAGCGCCCCAGATGTACCCAAAGCATTCACACCGTGGTTAAGAAGAGTTGGAACTGCAATATCTGCAGGTGACCTGACCCGTGGCATGCTTGGCCTTGCATCATCCCCAACCTGTGCACAGCTTACTCCTAAGAACACAGTCCTGTGTGTGTGATCAGGCTGTCTCCTTAGAGTGTATGCCTGCATCCAAGTAGCAGAGATGAGCAGAAAATCCAGGGCAGGACACAGGGTCAGCCTTGCACTGAATGACATCCCTAGAGATGCTGTCCTTCACCAGGGGGTACTCCTGTTGTGTGTGCTGAGAAAGGTGACACCAACATACCAACTCTGGGCTTTGTGGATGCATGTCTGAAAACCAGGCACTTTATTTTGGCACTCGTACACCACTGCCTTAGGGGTCTCACTTCAGAAATGCCATTTGCAAATTCAGTGCTAAATATTTTATGGTGTCTATTCCCCTCAGAAGGAGCTGCACAGATTAAACACCAAACGCTTGTAGAGTCCTCAGACAAGATACACTACTGACATGGAACGTATTGTTAATCATGATTAATTATTATTATTCTGCTGCCTGACAGGCATCTGACTGACAGATACTCTCTAATCCCTATTCTCTCCCCAGATTTTCTTCCTAATTAGCGTCCTCTAGAACCTTGTAATCACACGCCACGCGAATGAACTGCGTGTTGCTCAGCCAAAGAGATGACAGTGGGTTGGGTGAGCGGCAGCAGCGGGACAGAAGAATAGGAGCTCCACGATGGAAAGGGTTCTTTTTCCCGGCGGGAATAGGGAATGGAAGCGGCGGGCACTGGGCGGGGGTGCAGCGGCCTCTGCAGGCTGTGCCCACACCGCATCCACGCGGACGAACGATGGGATGCAGGGGAGTAACTCCCGTCTGTGTTGCTAATAGATTAACCTAACCGGGAGAAAACAAAACATAACAAAACCCCTCAAATCTAAAGAAACAAAACAAACCGCACTAAAACAGAATATGAAGGATGTGGCTCTTCCCTACGGGAATCCCTCCTAATGCTCTCAAGTTGTGCCAGGGGAGGTTTTGGTTGGATACCAGGACAAATTTCTTCATGGGAAGGGCTGTCAAGGATTGGAACAGGCTCCCAGGGAAACGGTCGAATCACCGTCCCTGGAGGTATTTAAAAGGGGTGCAGGTGTGGCACCTGGGGACACACTTTAGTGACAAGGTTAATGGCTGGACTCAATGATTTTTGGGATCTTTCAACCTAAACAATTCCATTATTCTATGAAATATATTCAAGTGCTGGCCACAAGGCAAGGCCAAATGCAGAGTGCAGCTCTCAGCTCTCCCAGCCTGTGGTTCAAGGTGTCCTCCAAGCCCCATGAGCCCTGTGCTCATGTGTGGGACTGGTGCACCCCTGCGTCCCAAGCCCTCCCAGCCCATGCTAAATGAAATTCCAGACCTGTACCCAGCCAGGCTGAAGGGCTGGTGCACACACAGAGAGCACATACTGTGCATGCCAGAAACATTGGATTTAATCACTTGGTCTATCTGCAGATTAGCAAGAACTGAAGAGACGTTTGCCAGTAAGAGGAGACAAAATTCTAGACAAGCTATAATTGGCAAAGCTGAATGAGAACAAGCAGTGAGCTAAGATCTCCTTCACCTGATTAAATGATGCCTGGAAGTGTTTCAAAGACACAGTAGGAATTTCTAAGTACCAACCATATATACTTGTCAAGATTGCTTCAAAAAACAATGCCAAAATTTCTCATCTGGCTGCCACTGAAATAAAATCTGACTCATTCAAAGACACTCCATAAATTACAAATATAAGGTCTACACCCTTCAGAAGAGCTGAGGTTTAGCAGGTAGCAGGGCTGCAGGGCTCCTCTCCAGCATGGTAAGAAACATTTGGTACAAAACCCAAATCATCCCTCCAGTGCCCTTTTCTTCTGCCACTCAATTCAACTCCCACACTCATCTGATCAACTGGTTAGATTTATTTTTTATTTTATTTTAATTTTAATTTTATTTAAACTGTGCTTGAACCAGCAAATTTAAACCCAGGGATTGCTATTTTTCATAGTCTAGAGTGATGAGAGAGACAAATAAGCCTCTACAGTGTTGTCATCCAAGAGAGAATGAACATTGTACCCTGCACACCTCACAGCTATGTGCAACCCTGCTCAGCTGAGGTTCAGAAACAGACTCACTAAAAAAGTCTTTTCTTTTATCATATTCTTTTCTCTAGACTTCCTGCTAGTGGGCTGCAAAAAAACCTCAGGGTGGGTGGAACTGAGGGGGGATCTTAACATTGCAGGAGCAGAAATCAGCTTTCATAACAACATCTGATAGCCCAAAAATTGATAGTCTCTTAATACATACATCTCTTCATGGCAATTACATCTGTAGTCAAAGTATTTTTGGACTTTTTGCCAGGGAAGAATTGGGAAATTAATGAAGGCAAGTTAATTATTTGTCCCCATGGTTTCTGATGTAAGAATACAACTGTTCTTTATCAGCATAATTCATTTTTAATGTCTCCCAAAGCTCAGCTCAGCTATAATGCCCATGTTCTTCATATGCCACGCTTCTGTTCTGATTAAATATCAAATGCTTTTTAAATATCAAATGGTTTTTAAATATCAAAATGGTTCTGCATTTCTGAGCTCCGCTGTGAGTTGCGGGAAAAGGAAAACAAGGACTCCTTTTGATCAAAGACACATCTTTTACATGATGACACTACCAGTGGCTCCTGTGGACACAGGCCCAGTTTACACTTAGTTAAGAGAGGGTTTGAGTTGAGTGATTGTTTGCCATGAGATGTACCAATCAGCCACACCGCAGCCCAAAGGCTGGCGTAGGAGAGCAACCAGAAGTAAAGAAAGATGTCGTTTCACCAAACTGGGCACCCAACACAGTGATCCGAGTGGAGCATTTTCAAAGATCAGTAATTTCGCTGTTTACAGATATTGATTGATGGATTCCTCTCCTTTCCCTCACTTGGCAGCGCAGCCCCACGTGTCTCACTTAACAAACTGCACAAGACTTGCCTGCCTGACCCTCGGGGGACACTGCAGCCCATGGACTGTGGTGAGCGATCCATTCCGGCCTGAGGGCGGCGTGTCGGGGCGCGGAGCCGCAGCTGCACTGAGAGGCTCAGAAACACGGGAGGAAATAACGGAGCTAAAATAATGGGGAATTGGGAAAGGGGAGTGTGAGGAGGTGCCCTGTCACGGTCTGCTTTCGCCATCTGAGCCCGCCAGGGGCCGACGCGGTGGGTGCCAGGGGAGCTGCACAAGGGAAGGAGCAGCGAGTGGCAGTGTGGGCACAGCTGGGAGTGCAGGGTGGGCGCACAGCTGGATGCACAGTGTGGGCATAGCTGGGAGTGCAGGATGGGCACAGCTGGATGCACAATGTGGGCACAGCTGGATGCACAGTGTTGGCACAGCTGGGAGTGCAGTGCAGGAACAGCTGGATGCACAGTGTGGGCACAGCTGGGAGCAGCAGGGTGGGCACAGTTGGGAGTGCAGTGCAGGAACAGCTGGATGCACAGTGTGGGCACAGCTGGGAGTGCAGGGTGGGCACATCTGGGACTGCAGGGTGGGCACAGCTGGGAGTGTAGGGTGAGCACACAGTTGGATGCACAGTGTGGGCACAGCTGGGAGCAGCATCATGTGCACAGCTGGAATGAGGGACCAGCTGCAGCTCAGATACTGTGTGGTCAAGTGAAGAGAGGGCAAGGAAGGCAAGGGGTTGCTGGCACTGTAGCTTAACGAAGCTAATTATTCCCTTTCCCACAGAGCTGGGCAGAAGGGTTCAGAAAAGCAGGTGCTGCTTAGGTAGTTCAGAGAAACTGACTATTGCTTTCCTCACAATGCTCTGCCTAAAAGAGGAGAGAGCCTTTGCCATATAAACACAGTAGAAGGAAGGAAGGAAGGAAGAAAGAAACAGGACCCAGAACTCCAAAGAAGTATCCCTCCACTGGTCTTTTTTGTCCAGAACACAGGATCAGCGCAGCCATTCCAATGTACTGCAGGTGAACTGACATGGCAAATGGGAAATGGGACTTGAATGAGATCTGAAGGATTGGGCTGAAGGAAGGAAACCCAAGGGAAATTGTAGGAGAAGCTATTGAGGACGATAAGAAGAAAGAGGCATTTGATAGTAGGAGAGTCAGTTGTGTGCCTGGAGAATAGCCATCTTTTGTAAGGATGGAGCTAACAGAACAGTGATTATGACTGTGCCTGAAGCAAACGTTCATGGTATTACTGAGATGTTTGACAATTTAGTCAGGGGAGCTCAAGATAAAAGAGAAACATATTAGCACTGTGTGTGCTGCAGAAAAAAAGGGAATCAACTGTATCTTACATTTATATCACACCTTTCATCTGAAGGATCCCAAAGCACTCCACAAAGCACGTATGGAAGTGACTTCTATGACTTCTACCTTGGCTGAATGTGGACGACAGGGGTGAAACGTGCCAACTCTTTTAACATCAGAAAGCAGCACTGCTGCCCAGCAGCTTGGGGAAGAAGAGAGACTGGGGTAGGCACAAATCAAAATGCCAAATAATAATTTGCTAGGCAAAGATGTGAAAGAACAGACCAAAAACATGCAGTATTTTCAGAAGTCTTCATTATAGAAGAAGACTGTAATCAGGATCCATGCCTCACTGCCTCTGGGTGCTGCACATACACTGCAACAAATAATGTTCTTGCTCCACAGATTTCCCAGCAGAGGCACTATATATGAGACTAAAATCCAAGTAAATAAGTGATCTTGAGTTTAGCCCCTTGTTCTCTCACCAGAACAAAATCTCTTAAATTCCTTTAAGTTTTGTTGACAGAATGCAGGTATCTTTGTACCACTATTAAGGACACTATTTCATTTGGATGCATTTTTTTAAACGTGTGCTCACAGGAAGGTGAGAACAACTAAAAAATGTCTGCTTTCTTCCTAAAAAGGAGGAGGGCAGTCCGTGAGATTTGGTCCATCAGTTTCACATCATGTTTTTCCTATTTGATTACTGAAATATCACAGACACCCAAGCGACATGTTAGATATAAGCCAACAGCAGCTACAGATGTGCAGCTAGTGTGGCCTCACATGCCAATAATCTTCACTTTTTAAACAGCCTTGCAAAACTGGAGCATCTTTTACAAGCTCAGGCAGTAAATTTTCCCTGCCCATTTTATCATAATGATATACGAGAATATTTAGCAGGGTTTTATTTGCTGTGGGAAAGGGAGGCAGCATTTTCTAGGTCATTTTAAGAATATCTTTAACTTTAGCCAGTGAGGAATCATGGGTAAAAAAAGGCATAGTGGTGACAACCAAGTTGATGTTAATCATAATCCCTGTGTAGGTGTCTTTAGGAGAAAGTGTGTGACAGCTGATAAATGCAGCAGCTTTTATCTGCATCCCATTAAATGCTTAAACTGCAATAAAGGATCAAGCCAATCTTGTTTGCTATTTTCCCATGATAAGATCCAAAATAACGCAAGTTCTGCAGAAGCAAAACTCCCTGGCCAAAGCATAAAAGGTATTTAAAATTGTGGGAAATGTAATTTTAAACACAAATCGAGGGAATGAAGGTCTTTTGTCACGGTTGGGCATAGGCTGATTTATCAGGCTGTTGTAAAACACAGCAGAGGAAATAGTGACACCAGTGACGCAGTGAAACTGCCTCAGTGAGTAGGGAATTATATTCACAAATAAATAAATTCGTATTAATTATGTTGAAAAATGGAAAATCCCAGGTTTATCTATTAAATGCAATGATTAAAGTGCTTAAAACAGTCCTAGCATTTTGTAATATTAACATGGGGGGTTTTTTGCCTGTAGATGGTGCACGAGGGCAGCAAAGCTTTTCTAAAGATTAAACTGGGCTTGAAAGCTAGTTATTACCAGATGTCCACAGTTAAGAAACATTTCTCCGGTTTAAAATTTGTAGCAAGATTTCTACCCAACACAAAAATGTCATGGAAAGCCCAGAAAATAATGAAAATGCCATTTGGTTCTGCAATGGGCTTGGTTTCTTTTAATTAATGTTGTGCTTTTCATTTCTATCACACAGCAGTGGCAGTGCACTTATTCAAACAGGCTTTGGGCACCAAAACAAACAAAAAAAAACCCCAAAACCACAAATGCCAGACTTAAAACAGGCAATGTCCTGACCCTTCTTCATGAGCAGGAAATGGACTTTTAGGACTTTAGTCTGTCTTATGCTCGAGGCACTGACTAAATCAATAGTGTTAAGTGCAAAAGAACTACACATTATTTTCTTTTTGGTGTTAAGTACCTTGATCCTAAGTAACATAAAATCAGGGATAAGGCTACAAATCACTAATTCCACATGGAGCAGGTTATTATGAAGGAAGCTGCACACTGATATGGATAAACTAAAAATAAAAAATAAGGATGCAAAGAGCAGCATTAGTATTTGCACTGCCCCAGCGGTGTGGCAACTCCTCTGTTGGACATTGAAAAATCAGCTGCTGGTATTTTCCCCTATTTTCAGGAGCAGGTTGGAAGGACAATGGATTCTTGGGAGTTTCTAGGCTGGAATTCAAGCATGAAGTTCAGGTGCAAGCCTGCATTCAAGCTGGAGTTGAAACACTGAGGGAAGGAGAGAGATTGGCTCCAGATGTAACACTGTGGAATTCTCATGCAGAGTAGGTGATCTGCTGACAAAAAATCATCAGCTACTACACAGGCAACACCAGAAGTTCATTTTTGCTGAGTTCTTCTCAGCCCAAATCCTTCTGCAATTGTATGCAATTGCTTTTATGTATTTCTTTGTAAGTATAATTCCTTATTTACTGAGGCAGTTTTGCTACCTCACTGGCATTTCTGTTTTCTCTAGTATCTTTTACAAAAGTCTGATACATCAGCCTATGTCCAGCAAGGACAGAAGACCTTCATTCCGTCCATCTGAGATGCAGTGGCCAAGCAGACAGGCTGTCTATGACATTAAAGGAAAACAGATGCAAAACCATGGGCTCCAGGGCCAAAGCAAGATTCGGAAGGAGGAAAACAGAAGAGGCCCTAGACAGTTCCATCCCTCCCAAAAGCAGCTGAAGGAGCCACGAATGCCCTGCCAGGGAACTTCTTCAGAGTTGTAAGGAAAAAGAATAGGGTCCATTAGCCAAGAGTCCTTCCCTATTAAGCTTTGTGGTGTTATGTATAACCACACTGGTAGTGGTTGGGAAAGGGCTGATGAAGGAGTGACTTTGTGGGCCTGCAAGCAATATGTGTACAAGACAGACCACACTGGATGGGAGCAGAGGAGGAGCTGCAAAAGGGGATGTGACATGGAGCTCTGCTAGGATGAATGCACTCCAAGATAAAAGCTGGGAACTCCTTTTGGTTTTAACACCAGGTCTAAAAATGACCCTCTGTAGCTTTGGTCATGAGGGCTTACAGCTCAAGGCCAGATTTCATCAGGTTTTGGTGGAAACAAATCCTAATGATCCTAATGGGAATGAGTCCACTGTATTTGCTGCCTGAAGTCCACTGGCTATAAACACTAAATCAGCATTTGGCACTTGTCTCTGATGTGTTTACTCCCCAGCCTATTTCTCCCTGCAGTGGTATTAAGTAGGGATGACTCCACTGAAGTCAGTAGAGTTTTACTGCTGCAAAGCCAGTGTGAAATCATAATCAGAGTGTCAGATGCACAACTTGAATAGGATTTTGCTTCATCCTTACCTTTTTCTTTCCATGTCTTTCTCTTATGTAAATGAGTTTTAATAATTTGACTATCAAATGACCATCAAATGAACTAGGTAATCACCAACATTTTCAAAGGCCCTTGAGATCTTGCAGGGAAAGATATTCTGTAATGACAAAGTAATGTGTGGAACCACTGAATCACAAAGTGGCTGAGGTTGGCAGGGAACTTTCAAGATTGTGTAGTCCAACCTCTGGTCAAGCAGAATCAGCCAAGGCAGGTTGCCCAGGACAGTGTCCAGTCAGGTTTGAATGTGTCCAAGAACAGAGACTCCACAACCTCTCTGGGCAACCTGTGCCAGTTTTCTACCACCCTCACAGGAAAAAAAAGTATTTTCTAATGTTTAGATAGAATTTCCTGTGTTTCAGTTTGTGACCATTGCTCTTGTTCTGCCAGAGGGCACCACTGAGGAGAGGCTGGTTCCACATATAAATCTATGTAGCAGCAACAGAATACCAGTTACTTCCCAGGAGGTGACTTAACATTTCCAACAAGAGAATCCCACTGTCTTTTACAGTATATAGGACTGTAATTTCATACTGTGCAGAAATATCAGTTCACAATGGACAGTATACAACAGGTTTTGAACATTTAAATAAAACCTAGAGCTTTTCCATGGCAGTTAAGCCCTATAGTAAACCAAACTGGACCTGGCCATAAGGTCTACCATGCAATTGTCCATACACTTTAATTAGAATCACACTTACTTGAACAACCTGGACAGCTACCACTCCTCCAGGTACTCTGAGGACAGTTCAGGGAACAGCATCAGACTGTTTCCAACATGCAGTTATGAGTGAAACCCGTTGAGGCTCACATATGGCATCTAAATGGCTACTTGTGAGCCACACTGTCCCTTGCCTTACAGGGACAGACTGGCATGGTCCATTTTATGTATCAGCACAGACAGACTTCAAGCATATTTCATAAGCCAAAGAAGGTCAGAGTTTCATTAATTATAAATTGCTGTGATTACTTACAATTAACATTTGAAACCTGCTGAAATCAAATGGGAATTGATAATGTCACTTCCTTGAAAGTAAACTGTACCTTGAATGAGATGTCCTACTGAATTCAGCGTGGGCCTGGGATTTGGCTTATAATTAGCGTTTATGACTGTTTTTGCTCTAAGACCTTTGAATTTAATGAAAATACATATGGCAGGTGAGTTTCTTCATAACAATTACTCTTCATGCATGCAGTCAAAGTCTGCTTGGCACAGTTATGAGAGGCAGGGGTGTCAGCCCCACTCCTCCCATTTCTGGTGGCTATCAAGACCAGCAAAGGCCTGAGTGCATATGCTGTAATAATAGTGATAGTTCAGAGAAAACCCCTTATCTCTGCAACCCAAGGAAATCTGCCTGAGTTTGCAGGGTTTGCTGAGTTAGGTTTCTTGATCCATCCACTGGGAAATGCTATTCAGCACAGACAAGGCCTGAACTGAAACAAAAGAATAAAAGTGATTTACATTTCTTGTAAGAAAAACAAAGCTCTTTCCTCCAATGTACTGTTTCTCTTTACCAGTGAAAGATCTTCATCACACATGTCCTGCAGCATGTTGTTCTTTCCAGGATTCTGCTGGGAAGTTGTGACATACACTTTGCAGGAGTACTTGCCAGCTGAGCAGTGCTTTCACTACTGCTCACCACACTCGTTAAACAGCCATGCTAATTATGTTACAGGCTGGCTGTGTTACAGGCTAAGCTATGGGAGGCTGTAATACTTTCCTAGGAAGCACAGCAAGGACATCAGCAGGTGCCTTCAGTTGAGTTAGCTGTGCACCTGCTGTGCCCAAAGGTTCTGTAGACAAACAATGACAACCTCATTAAGCATTCACCCTAGAGGTGTTTCTGGTGCTCAGAGGTGCTCATATTTTCAGGTTATCATGAAATGTTTTTTCAGTAGCAAGGAGTTAGTGAGGAAATGTCCTTATTTAATGAGAAGAAAGTTAAGCCTTGATAAAAAGAGGTTGTTTTTAATGCCATATAAAATTTACCTGGTATACCAGAAATAGCTGGCCCACAGCTGCACTCTGTGTCACTGATCACAACCCTTTGAACCGGTTCGGTCAGTTTTCAACCCGCTTTATTTCCTTATAGCTAGTCCACACTTCATCAGTTTGCTACAAAAACGTTATCAGGAGTCTGTCAAAAGCCTTGCCAGTCAAAATAAACATCTGTTGCTCTCTCCTCGTCCACTGAATAAGTAATTTCATCTTAGAAGGGAACCAGATGAGCTGAACATGATTTTATCTTCATAAATTCATGCCAATTGTTTTCAGTCACCTTCTCCTTCATTCATTTGGAAATGGTTTACAGGATTATTTGCCCCACCACGTTCCCAGGCACTGAAGTGAAACTAACTGGCCCAGATCCTCCCTCCTTCTTGCTCTTCTCAAAGACAGGACTGGTATTTGTTTTTTCTAGTTCTCAGGAACTTCCCCTCTCCCAGCTTGCTCTACTGAGGGTAAATCTTCACTGATCCTGACTTTCTGATGACTCTGGGAATCCTGAGTCAAATATTACCAGGGAAGGCCAAGGTGAAGAAGCCAATGAGTACCTCAGCCTCTTCCATGTCCTTTGTTACCAGGTTCCATTTGTGTGCTATCTTAAATTATGAAATACAACAGCATTTACAATTACAATGAGAGGATGAAAACCGCAAGGTCAACAATACCTCTTTGCTAATAACAGGTTTGAGACACAGGAATAACTATTTGTGTTATAATGATCACTTTTTCCTCTTCTCAAAAACACCAAGGTTTGAAAACCTACAAAGCTACACTGGCATTGGTCTTTCCAGCTACAGTGGCTGAGCAGTTCTCTTCTGAGTGCATTGTTCCATCTGCTTTTAAGTATTAAGTAGAGAAAAGAAGAACTCTGAAGTAACAAATAATTTACATATTCTAATTTGAAATCAATGATGGCTCATTTGAAGGATAAAAACTGAAACTGCATACAGCCTGGCTGAGCAGCTCTTCCTTCCATAGCTCAAAGATATAATGTGGGATCACTAAAGGTATAAAGAGATATATAAGAGGTGATCTTCACTTCTGGCTATGATATTAATGTGATTGTTGATCATGTCTCTTCTGGTGTCCATACTTCAGAAAGGACATTGAAAAAGACAGAGGTAGTTCAGGAAGAAAACATAATTTGAATTACAGAAAATGTAACTTGAAGTAAGAAACTGGACAATGTTAAACTGCAAACTTTTAAAGAACAGTGGAGCTGATCTGAGGCACCTGACTAGTCTGTTGGTATGTGTACATGGGGAAACATTGGATATTAGCAGATACTTTAAGCTGCAAAAGAACAGCACTCTTTTGAGTTCTCTGAGTGAAAACTAGAAACACTGGAAACAATAAACAGCATCAGGCATGGATTTTCCAGGGCTTACACATATCACTGCTAGTCTCCATCTCCTACTCTACACAACAGTGCTGGCCTTTTGAACCCACAGTGCAGCGCAGTGCCTTCTTTCTTTCTTCTCAGCATCACATGCCTGCCTTGAGGGAAAAGAGAAGACACGGTGCCAAGCACAGACAAAAGGCATTTGTTTGTTCCCATTCTCAGCCCTCTGCTACAGCCACGACAATTTCACAGGACCCATTCTCATCAGTTCTCCTAGTACTTAACAGGAAAGGGTGGCACATGTGTCTGTCTGTGTGAAGAATACATTTTAGTAGTCCTCTTATTATTAAAGGCAGCAGAGAAAACACTAAGTGAATGGCCTCTGTTATGCACATGACATTAACCATAAAGTGTCCCCGTTTCACCTGAATATTTCTGTGGGAAATGCCCAAAATGGCAAAGCTCTCCTGGAACATCACCTGGAGTTCTGAAGCCTCGAGGCTTCCTGGAAACCTGATTTCTCAGCCTGGACATTCAAAAAGACCCTGCCTTCTGTGTAAAGCTCCAGGCTCATGCTTGGTCACACTTTATTATCTGGGACACTGGGGCACAGAGGGATACCAGAGCTCTGTGGCAGGCAGGGTGTTGACCAGCTGTGTGCAGCTTTCAGATAAAGAAGCCAGCACTAACTTATGCTGCAGTGTGTCTGAGGAAGGGGAGCCAGTCCTTATCCCCCCAGGCTGCAGTTTCCAGCCACTCCCAAGACTTACCTCATGTGCCTTCCAAAGCAGTCCAAATCTTACAACCCACTGACTTCATAATTAAATTAAGGCTCAAAGCTCCTGTGGAAGTTATCTCATGTGTTACCTGGTAACCCTGTACTGATCCCCGCGCCAGCAGATGTTCATGGACTCAGCACATGCAAACCTGTTGCTATGAGGGGTTTGTGACTGGGTGTTCAACCGTAACTAGCCACTGAAAAAGAAGCAAAGAAAGCCACAAATCAAACTCCTGCATGCTGCTGGGTGTGAAAAAAACCCCACTGCCTGTTGCTTCCCTAAGTGCACTAAATAGGACCCTACTGTGCAGAGGCAGCTGCAGGTGTCTGGTGCTGTGACCACCTCCCGTGACCATCCAGCTGCACATTTCTCACCGTGTCTAAGGCCAAGCCCACGCTGCCGTGTGCGCTCCGCTGTCCCGCAGCCCCGCTGTCCCGCAGCCCCGCTGTCCCGCAGCCCCGCGGGGCTCCCCCCAGCGCTGAGCTCCACTTTAGCGCGGGCTGGGAGCGCAGCACAGCAGGGAAAGCCGCTTTCCTGTAATAAACGTCATTATGATTGGTGTCAGTGCAAGCCAAATGAGTAATTGCAACCCCATAAAGGGAACAAGTTGTTGTTACTACAGAGGTGCTGTAAATTAAGGTAGAACTGCTTAGTTTCTCCTCTTTATCACAACAATGTGAGTTATGGTAGAACTGTTTAGTTTCTCTTCCTTATCAAGGTAATGTGACTTATGGTAGAAGTGGTTAGTTTCTCTGTTTCCCTATCAAGGAAATACTTGAATTATGGTACCACTGTTTAGTTTCCCTGAGCCCTTGTCAGGGAATACGTGAATTACACCGGACGGAACTGACACAATAAAGAAACATGTATTGAAGACTGTTTAGCATCACATTGCAAAATGTGTATGTATATGATGTAATTAATATGTATGAAGTAACTGGATAAACCTCCAACCTGTGCAGTGTTTGGGATGCGGTTTTTGGGGAGCGAGGACTCCCGCCCTATCCAGCGCGGTTTGCTTTCACCATATAATAAACTTTTATTCTAAAACGCATTTTGGCTCTGAGACTGTTTCTCACATTCCCACCTCCGCAGCCCGGGAAAGATCGCGGGATGCCTTTCCACGCGGCTTTGGAGGCACAGCACTTGGGACTGCGACGAGCCCGGGGGGTGCGGTGGGAGGCGCGGGGTGCGGGGCGGGCGCGGAGTGCGGTCAGCCCGGTGCGCTCCCGCACCCAGCCCCGCTGGCACAGCCCAGCTCGGCTCGGCTCGGCTCGGCCAGTCACATGGAGGCGCCACTTCCTCTGCCCTTGCTTTGCCCTTAAGGCCGCCGCGGTGCTGCCGGTGCCTCGCCCCGCACGGGGCTGCTGCGGGAGGGAGGGGGAGCGGCGCGTCCCCGTGTGCCCGCAGCGCGGCGGGGAGAAGGAGCAGTGGCCGGCTGGTTTGGCTGGCTGGGTAGGAGGCTACACGGCTAAAAACAGCGCTCTCCTAATAAAGCGATGTGGCCCGGTGTTCGCGCCCTATAAATACGCTGAGTGCGGGGCCCGCAGGCTTTGGCCGGCTCGGCTCGGCGCAGCCTCCTCCGCCGCCAGGACATTCCC
>VXAU01002928.1:1085607-1131907 GCA_013399695.1 Formicarius rufipectus | reverse complement strand
CCGGTGGTCCCGGGGATGGATGGGATGCCGGTGGACCCTAGGGTGGGGATGACCTGGGGAGTGGGGATGCCGCTGCTCCCGAGGGGAGGGGATGCCGGTGGTCCCGGGGATGGGTGGGATGCTGGTTCCCGAGGGTGGGGATGACCAGGGAGGTGGGCATGCCGCTGGTCCCGGGAGGGGGGGGATGATCCGGGATGGGAATGCTGGTGGTCCCGACGGTAGGGATGACCCAGGGTGAGGATGTTGCCGCTCCCAGGAGGGATGGGATGGCATCGGTTCTGTGGGTGGATGGGATGCTGTGGTCCCGGGGAAGGTGGGATGCCGGTGCTCCCGAGGATGGAATGACCCGGAGAGTGGGGACGCCGCTGCTCCCGGGAGGAGCAGGAGGAGGAAGAGGAGGAGGAGGGCAGTACCAGGGCCTCGCTGTCCGGCCCCATTCCTCCGCCACAAATGTCAGGGGAGCTGCGGGGAATTGTCGGCTCCTAAACAGGTGTCTCTGCGGCGCTGGGGTCCTGTTTTGGGACACGGCTGGTGTCTGGCTACCCGTCCCCGCAGGACGCGGGGGATGAGGGCGATGCTGCCACCGAGCAGCTGGTGTGCTTGCTCATTTTAAAAAATAATAATTCCGGGAAAAGCCGCGCTGGGGAGCGCTGAGGAAAACCCCTTCACACCCTCCCGTGGGGCTCAGCCGCGCCTAACCTGCTTGCAGGGGAGCCCGGGGTTTCTATGCCCGGCGCTACTGTCGGTCCGCTCCTCGGCAGGGGATCGGGAACATCCCAGGGATCCGGGAAAATCGCAGGGATCTGGGAAAATCTCAGGGATTCGGGAAAATCGCAGGGATTCGGTGTCGCGGGGATCGAGGCGCCCCTCAGGCCAAGATGGCGGCCTGAGGGGAGCGGGCGCCGCGCTGCTCCCCCCGGGGCATTGCCGGGCCTGAGGGAGGGATTGCCTGCGGCAAGAAAAGAGGATTAAGGTTTTTCTCGGAGGGACGCCGAGTTGTGAGAGAGGCTGAGGTAGAAAGGGAAAGGGAGGCCGCCTTTAGGACGGGCAGGGGTTTTTTGAGGACAGCAGCCGAGCCGAACTTCTTCGCCGTTTTGAGGTGTGATGAAGTTGGGGAGGTGAGTCATTTAGTTTACAAAGAAGAGTGTCCTGACTGAGTTGCTAACTCCTCATTTACTGCTCCGCAGTTATTGCTTACCAGGCCTGGGGACACTTTCCATCTTGGAGACCTTGTGGGTCTCTCCTTACTCAAAATTCACTCAAAATTCTCTCAAAATTCGCTTAGAATTCAGGCAAAATTCGATGTGCCAGCCTGGCAAACCAGCTGTCCTGGCTGAGTTGCTAACTTCTCATTTTTTGCTCCTCACTTATTGTTCAGAAGGCCTTTGGGCACTTTCCAGCTTGGGGACCCTGTGGGTCTCTCCTTGCTTAAAATTCACTCAGAATTCACTTAAAATTCAGGTAAAATTCGGCATGCCACCTTGGCAAAACAGCTGCCCTGGCTGAGTAGCTAATTCCTCATTTACTGCTCCACAGTTATTGCTCACCAGGCCTGCGGGCACTTTCCAGCTTGAGGACCCTGTGGATCTCTCCTTACTCAAAATTCATTCCAAATTCTCTCAAAATTCACTTAAAATTCGCTTAAAATTCAGGCAAAATTCGATGTGCCAGCCTGGCAAACCAGCTGTCCTGGCTGAGTTGCTAATTCCTCATTTACTGCTCCACAGTTATTGCTCACAAGGCCTGTGGGCACTTTCTGGTTTGGCAACCCTGTGGGTCTCTATCAAAATTCACTTAAAATTCAGGTAAAATTCGATGTGCCAGCCTGGCAAAACAGCTGTCCTGGCTGAGCTGCTAATTCCTCATGTACTGCTCCGCAGTTACTGCTCACCAGGCCTGGGGGCACTTTGCAGCTTGGTCTCTCCTTACTCAAAATTCACTTATAATTTGCTTAAAATTCAGGTAAAAATTTGGCCTGGCAAACAGGTGGAGCTGTTCTCCACGGAGTGAGTGGCACAAGGCTCTTCGGAGTGTGTATATTTAGCTGTGGAGAGAAGGGCTGCTGGGAAGGGAAAGCGATAGGAGGAACCTGAGCTGACTCGGTTGGGCTGCGGGGAACTATTAAAACACTGCAGAGGAGAAAAAGAGCGTCGTGAGGGGCCCAGCGGAACCCGAGGAAGGTTAAGAAACTGGACACCATCACTGAAGCTGTGGCAACGGGGGATAAACAGTGGGAGGGATAAATCCGGACTGGACACCCCCAGCCTGCCTCGGAACAGGAATATAAATCAAGAGTGCTGGCAGAGGAACAGAGGCAGTGCCTCGTTGTGTGCCGCCACCCAGCCCTCTCAAGCTTGTCTCAGGTTGCCTGGGGGCACTGCCTTGTTTTGTGCCTGCCACCCAGCCCTTCCAAGTTTATCTCAGCTTCCCTGGGGGCAGTGCCTCGTTTTGTGCAGGGATAGGTTTTTAAGCAGCAGGATTAAGTCAGCCTCCTAGGCGGCTTAGGGCGCTTGCAACTCCTCTTGGTTGTGGTTGGTTTTGGTTCCTTGCACGGCTTTCGTTTGCCACGGTTGCTTTCTCCTTTGGGAAAGGCACCAGAAAATGGGATGCTCGGATTCAAGTGTCAGAATTGGTTAGAGCAGTGGTTGGAGTGGGAGCAGCAGCATCTGTGTGTGGGGTCTCGGGGCTCATGCAGCCTGCTGTTCTTGCCTTTGCTGGGCTTGCTTCTGCAGGCTCTACAGCTTCACCAGTGTCCTGGAGGAAGGCATTAATTTAAAATTATAAATCCGTATAAGTCCAGGGAGCTTAAACAGAGCAGTCAGCATCCTTGTACTTTCGTCTATCAAAGGTCTAAGTAGAAGTTACAAAATACATTTAATTATTTTCTTCATAAAGACACTTCTAGTCTTGAGTGATGGTGAGAAATCACAGAGTCAACAGTTATCTTCTCATAATGTTCAGAACAAAAAACTGTAGATTAGATGTTGCCACTGAGACAAAAGTACTGTCAGAAGTGCTGCTAGTGGTACTAAAAACCAGTTAGCCTGTTTAGCTTTTGGGGGAAACCCTAAACATACTAGGATTATTCAGTATGGAGAAGCAGCAGCTCTGGGGGATATGCTAAAAGTCTGTGAAGTGAGGAGTGGAAAAGGTGAAACTGAGCAGTGTTTGTAGATTCTCATAAAACCAGGAGTAAGAAGCACGGAATGTAATTATCAAGCAAAGGTCATAGTTTTTATATCACATATAACTCCTCTTTGTTTTTTATTGGAGTATTGGAGAGGTTCAAGGTCTGAAGGACTAAAACAAGGCAGGTTCTTGTCTTGTCAGTGCCTATTTTGCACTCTTTTGATGTCTTTTTTATTTTTAACAACTCTACTTTTTAAACATACTCAACTTTCTTTAAACATACTCCTTTCTGAAGTTCCTTTGAAAAAGATGTTTTTCCTTTGTACAACTTTAAGGCAGTGGTTCTGGTACTGGTATCTGTGTGGAACTGATTGTGGGATGCTCTCCTCCCCCTTGATTCTAGTTAATAAATTACATTAAAAAGGAGTAGAACACACAAAATTTTCATACTTACTTCATGCCTATCATCTTTGTACTGTTTCCTAATGTTTGGTGCAGCTGAAATTCCCATGTTATGTCATCCATAATGGCTGGAGAATTGGACCTGTCTGATAGTAAATGGGTAGAAGGGTCAGTCTCCATTAGGAGATATCTTAGTTTGTTCACCAAGGTGACCCTTCCCTTATGAGCTTATTCAAAATGATTCACATATTATCACTGAGGCACCAAGTTCTCTGTCTTACAGAAATCAGTAATAGATCCTGCACTACATTAATCAGAATGTAGCCTGCAATATGACAGTGTTCAAAATGTGCTGTAAATAAATAATCAGGCCTGTAATTTTTATATTGCTTCCACTCCTTGATGGATTTCAGTTTAGTTCAGGTCTCCAAATGTTCCTTGGTTAAAGCTGCAGTGAGGAGTATTGGAAACCGTGAAACAGCCTTTATTTGCACTTTTACAAAAGAGACTAAACTAAAATCTTACAGTTGTACATTTTTTTTCCTTTTGGTTTTTTTCCCTCTTTTGAGATTTTTTTCCCCCCTTTTGCAAGATGCCAGGTAGACCAGTGGGGACTGATCTAATTTGATAACACCTCTTGCAAATCTAAGAAACAAAATGCCTGATGTTATCAAGATCATTTGAAGATGTTGAAGTCTGGAAATAACTTTGAAGGTGAAGGTGGATGTAACTGTAAAACATTAATTTAGAGACTAGCAGCTTTATGGTTTAGTAAGCCAAGGTATGATTGTTCATATTGTGTGGCAAGAGTGCTGGTGACCATGACCAAAAGTAAGAGCGTGCTTTATTAAATTGTCATTTACATGCAAGACTGGGGCAAAGTCCTCTGTGAGAGGGGGAGCTGCAGTTCTGACTTTTATGAAGTTAGGACTTCAGCTTGGGTTTCTCAGGCAGCCAAACAAACAGCTGATTTTACTTCTGTGTACAACAGTCCACAGTCCTCATTGTCCTTTCTTTCCCTTCTGCCATGTTACTTGTTTTATTATTTTTATTCTCTTAAGAAAGAACTCTGTTTAACAGAAAAAACATTTTGCTTTTTTTAATGTATTTGGAAGGAAGAAGTAAGAATATAAATCAAATGTTGTCATAGCGGAATGAAAGGAACAGGAGCTGTGAGGAAAATCAAGAAGCTGTGTCTGAAGCTGCTGTGTCTGCAATCTGTGGCAACACTCGTGTAAGATGGCAGGCAGTTACTTGAAAGAAGGTCGGTGTGTTTCCTGCAGGTCGACCTCACGCGCACCTTCACCTTCCGGAACTCCAAGCAGACCTACACTGGAATCCCCATCATCGTGGCCAACATGGACACTGTGGGCACCTTTGAGATGGCTGTGGTTATGGCAAAAGTAAGGCTTGGCTCTCCTTCCTGCAGCAGTTGGGTGACAGGGAGCAGCCTTTGTTAATCTTTAGCTGAATTTGTTGGAGAACAGTGGGGGCACGAGTTTAAAAATTCAGAAAAAGAAAAGGCAGCTGTGCTTTTGCAGCAGCACCGTTCCCACAAGCAGAGCTCCTGCTGTAAGGTATTTCAGTGGGGATGATTCCATGCTGGGAAGATTCCAACTTGGGTGTAGCCCAGCTTCTAGGGCTTAGTTTTTTAGGTCTTTTTGTGCTCTTTGCCGAAAAAAAATAGTAGCCGGCAAGTTCTGAATGTGCAGGTAGGTTATTGGGTAAAGCTGCAGCAGTTTCTAAGTTAATTAGCCCCTGGCACATTCAAGATACTGACAGTAGCTTCATGAAACACATCATAAACCTGACCCTGAAAGGTGGGCTAGATATGCCAGGTTACCTTTGAAGGGCTGTTTGGAGTTGTGTGGTCTGTTATTCACTGTTGCTGTTTCCTACAGGGGGAAATTTCTAATGCTTGACTTTACAGCTAAGGGAAGGATGACTAACTTGGACATTAATATCAGTATTCTTGTTTTTTGCTAGCATGCAATGTTCACTGCAATTCACAAGCATTATTCTCTGGAAGAATGGAAACTGTTTGCTGCCAATCACCCAGAATGCCTTGAGGTACATTTTTGTACTGTAAATTATTGTGGTTTTTTGCTTTGTTCTGAACTTGCATACACTGGAGTCTCTTGGGAATACTGTTGTCTAGTGAGGTTTTGGGGAATGAAGATATTTGCTGTTCTTAAATTCATCAAAGGAAGTGGCTTGTCCTGATTTAAAAAAAAAAACCAAAAACAAAAAACAACAAAAAACAAAAGGGCTATGTGAGTCCTTTGTGAAAGTGCTTCTATTAAGATGCAAAAAAATAAAGTTTATATATGCCTAGAATGGAAACAGAGAAGTATCCTGAGTAAAGAAGGAAATACTTGGGAGTAGGTCTAAGTGCTGTGCTTCTGTTGTTGTTTGGAGCTGTGGTAGTGCACAAATGTGAATAACCTTGAGTAACCCAAGCACAAGCTGGCCCTGCATGCCCTTGTGCTGGGCAGGGTCTTTGCTCTCAGGAGGGCAAGTGACCCTGGAGCCAGTGCACTGGAGAGGCCCAGGTGCTGGGCTAAGCTGGGAGGAGCACTGGAAGCTGTCAGAGCATAGATGCCTTCCACTTCCCTCCTGGCACTGGAGGTCACTCTGTGCTGCTACTGGCTGTGCTACCCAACTTGTCCACTGGGTCCTGGCCTAAGCCTTTATAGAGAACAGGTACATTTATTTAATAAATTTAAACACTGACTTAAGTTCTGATACCCAGATTTATTCTTTGTTCCCTGTACTTGAAGAGGAAGTGTAAGTTCCTGGCTGTCTCCCCTTCTCAGAGTTCAGTGCAGTTGCAAACCTTTTTCTGTATAGAAAATAATATCACACAGCTGTATTCTGTCTTTACCTGTGGCACATTTCAGAATTATATTATGAAGGCTGTGGTTACAGGATTATCTGAAAGTGAGCCCAGCACTTAGCCCAGTCAGGATTACTTATGTGCCAGGGAAGGAAGTGGTCCCACGAATGTCCTCGGTCTGAAAACTCTCTAACTTAACTTATTTGTAGTTAATAATGACTGAATTAGGATCTCCTAGTGATTAAATACTGACTTGCTCTGTGACCTTGGATTCCTGCAGAAGTTTTGTGGGCCAACAGCTGTGGAAACTATTTTTCTTTTGGAAAGAACTCATAGGAAGACAAAGGAAGAAGCAATATGCTTCTTTTCCATAGTAGCTGACCCTGCTTGAGAAAGGGGATTGGACTGCATCATCTCCATAATTCCCTTTCAAACAAAACTATTCTGTGATTCTGTAGATCAAAGGAGTGCTTGGTGAACTTAAAGACACCAGTTTTACTCTGTGTCAGTGCCCCAAATTTTGCCAGTCTGTCTGGAAATATACCAAGTTAGGGCTGCTTCTGTGTTTAATATGAGTATGGCTGAACCTTCGTTCATCTCAGCTGACTATATAACAATTCAATTGTGAATGAAAAGCTGATAAAATGCTAATTTCCCTTTATATACTTTAAACAGAAATAGCACACTCATATTCCCAGGAAGGTATTTATTTCATATTATACAGTGTGAGTTTTCACTGGTTTCTGGCACAAGTCTTGCCAAGGCTATGCTGAAAAAGGCACACAAATTGTGCATGTTTGTCCCAGTTTTTGCAAACTACTACTCTGTTTTGTTCTCCCTGTGCTTTTTTTAGCATGTAGCAGCAAGCTCAGGTAGTGGAAAAGCTGATCTGGACAAGTTAACAAGTATTCTAGAGGCCATTCCACCTCTCAGATACATATGCCTGGACGTGGCAAACGGCTATTCAGAGCACTTTGTGGAGTTTGTGAAGTCTGTCCGTGCCCTCTTCCCACATCACACCATTATGGTAAGTGTGTAGAAAGGGTGGAGGGTGTGTGTGTGTGTGAACTCTGCCCAGGAACAGGACCCAGAGCTGGATTGGCAGGCATCAGAAGCTAGAAAAGGAAGGGAAGGAAGGATGTTTAATAACCAGTTGGCATTATCTGTCTTCCATTGCTGATCATTTCTGTGGGAATGTTTAGTGTGTGCTCTGATGTAGCAGTGTGATGTTGGCATGTCAGGCTGGGTGGATCCAATTTTTTTCCTACTCGGGTCCTCCTTCTCACACCAGATGAGACCTCTAATCATAAAGTGTGTTGGTTTATTTTGGTGACTCCAAGCAGAGATTTGCTATGGGAATATCCCAACGTTTCTGGCCAGTTGAGGCCAATGACTATTTTCATCTCTTAGATCACTCTGAAGACAGATCAATGTAGGGTGATCCTTGCCCATGGTAAGAATCATAGGAGTGTTGTGCAGTTGTGAATGGCATTACCAGAGAGCAAAATGATCAATGCCAGGGCTTTCCATGTGTTTTCTGTGACATTTCTATCCTATCTTAGTGCTAATGCCATACTTCCTCCATCCCTTCTGCCCTAGGAGTGGGGTGTTTGCATTGACATAGAACTCCTTGTGCTACTGCTTCTTCCCCAGGGCCCTTGAGGAGAAGTGTCTGAATTTGGTTCCATGGGAATAGCAGAAATTCCCAAACAAGCAGCAGATTTGTAATGAGGCTACCAACCTTTCTTCAAGCCAGTGCAGCAAAAACTCATGCATTTAGGCAACATTTTCTCTTTTTTTCCATGTCAGACACAAGTCTGCACACATGTAAAGTAAATGTGAAGTAAAAATTGTCATAAATGCACGCTCTACCTTGGTTTAGTAGAGAACAGCATGTTCAAGCAGCTCAGGGGAGACCATGTTCTTTCCTCCCACATTGAAGGCAGGCAGTATTCTTGCCTCTGAATGATTGTGGCATTGGAAAGTGGAAGTGGGCTGGAATGCCTGTTGGATTCTGGGTTGCCACAGGCTAATTGGTAGGCATCTTTCAGCAGTTACAAGGTGGTACGTTTTGGTATGGTCATATTTTGCCATTTGGAGACAGATTTTGGAGCTGTGAAGTGATAGATGTGTGCTTTTTGAGCTTTCTGCTTTATGTTCATTGCAGTGAGGGAAGAAGCTGTTTCCTTTCTTTGAGTCTGAAATACTGTCCTTTGTGACATGATTACTCCAGTGTCTTCGACTTGAAGATTTGTGGGAGGGATCTTAAGCCACATAATTAAAGCAAAAGATCTTTGCAGTCGGGAGTGGAAGGAAAATTTTGTCATGCCCTCCTCCACCTCCCCATGGATTACTGACTTTGCTCGCTGTGGAGGGAACTCAACCAAGATGAATTGCCTAAAGACACAGGAGATCAATGTCAAAGTCAGGTGTCAAACCCAGATTTTAGTCCAGGATTCTTAAACCAGTCTTGCCCACCCACCAAGTCTGTTCAGCGAACTTCCTGATGTCTCTTCTGTGACTAAGGTTATTGATACTTCAGATCTCATTGTCCTCACAGTACCACCTGCTTGAACACATACACAGCCTTGACTAGTTCAGTTGCCTTCTCTGATTGTAGCTCCTCTCTCTCAACGTGGTTTAATATTGCTTATGTTTTTCTGCTGCATGGCAATAACTTCCATTCCTAAAAGCATACTGACAAATTGAGGTGTTCAAAATCCTTTGGTTTTCCAAAGCCACCAGAGTCTGTGCAGCCCCTGAGAGCCTCAGATTCAATGAGGGATACACATCCCTGCTCCAAATAAGTTTACTTTAAACTCTGTGCCAAAATGGCCTTTTGAAGCTATTCCTGGCTGAGATGCAGGAGCTGGTCTAGGCTCCTTTTTATAATGCCCTGGAAGACATGTCCTGCTGCTATCTGTTCTGACTGCTCTGATGTCTCTGTGCTATGCCTGCAGTATGTTCTCCACTGTTGTGGCTTTCAAACAAAAGGATTATCAGTTAAATAGGAGGTATAAAAATAAAGAAGCTTTCTCATAGCTGAAAGTGATCTCCAGGACCTTGGGGGCTGTCTTGTTTGCTTTCCTCAGCATGACCATTCATTCCTCAGTCAGCTGCAGTGCAGTACATAGCAGTAACCCAATCCTGGCTCTCAGGGAATGTGTGTTCCCAGGGGCCATGTAATGGGTTCAGCTCTGAGGTTGAGGGGTGATGTGCAAAGCAACTGTGGTTAATGTAGTACTCTCCGTGGCCAATACTCCAGTGCAGGTGGAGGATATATCTCTTGTGTAACAACCTTTCAAGTGCATGTTTTTGTCTTTTTAAATACTTGCTTTTATAATCATGTTACTTTATTTTCTTCTGCCTGGCTCTGGCACAAGGTTTTTTCATTCCTGCATTTTGTATTAATTTACAAAGAAGGTCTAAGCAGTATTTAAGTCTTCTGAGTGTCTCCCAAATGCAGGACTGCCTCCAAGAATCAGGAGTAATGGTCCATAGGGGTGTTTCAGTGTTGCACATTATCGTGTGCATCAATTGTGCCCACTTGGTGAAGTCTTAAAGAAAAACTTCATTTGACATTCATGATAGAGCGTCGAAGCTTTTATGTTACAGGAAGCACAGTCCTTATTTATTAGTGTAATTGTAGACATCAGGATTATTCCATCTCACTGAAAGCTTGTTTAGCAAGGTAGGATTTTTTTTCCAGCAAAGTTTGCCAAGTTTCTTATCGTGAATTTTTCTTTTTGTAATGTTTTCTGTTCTTTACACAGAAGAAACCCCGAGGGTAGCAGGGAGTGAGGCAGGAAGAAGACTGGCAGGAGCACACTTGCAGATACAGTAGCACCCACCAAATGTGGGCCAGAGAAGGAGGCAGGTAGAACTGCAGAGCAGCAGCAGAGGGAAACAGCAGGAGCCTGAAACTGTTGCTGCCCCTTGGGAGTCAGTAGCAGATCTTCTCAGGGCCTTAGGGGAGGCAGAATTCAGTCAGAGAAAGCGATGCAGACTGCTCCCAGTTTATCTCTGGAACATACATCAGAGTAAATCCAGTCATGACGTGTCTGCCAGGACTGGGGTCTCAGAACAGGGCTCAGGTGGGATCCCAGGGTGGGAGGCAGTGATGCTGTGGAGCCTGCCGTGGGTCAGTCACAATACTGAGTGCAAACACCCACCAGGTATGGCTCAGCCTCTTAAAGGGCATCATCCCTCCTTCTGAGGGTAAAGCACCCCTTGCTTTGGTGATGAGAAGTGTCCTTTGGCTGTCTTCCTGATAGTGGGGAGGCACAGACTGTGCTTTCCTCTAGGATAAGAGAAGAAAGTTTGAGAACTGTTGTCACAGACACTTCTCCCCAGCTTGATCCACTGCCATTTGCCAGCAGCTTTCAATCAGTGCAGCAGTGTTCCTGTCTGAGGCAGGATGAGTCTGTATTTATAGCAGGCTTTCATGAGGCACAGTATCAAATGGCTGGCTGAAATTCAGAGGCACTGCCCGGCTGTGTTCACTAATTTTGTACCCCTGTCAGAGAAGCCATGGTCTTTATAATCCTGTTAGGTGAAATCTTGATCTCATTAAAGTCAGTAGGGAAACTCCCTCTGACTTCTCTGGGGCCAGGATTTTCTCTCAGGACTGACCCACAATTCAACCAGCCTGGATAAGTGCTGGAATGACCCAGGGTGGCACTGACATGAAGGCTCACACTGAGTGATGGTACATTGTGTAGGACCAGGCCCACAGCCAGGGTCATTTGTTGTAGCCCCCAGGAACTGCCCCCACTGAAAGCACAGCACTTTACCTGACTGTTGGTGTGACTGGTGTTATTTTACCGACAAGGTGGCAAAGTTAGATTAGCAGTAAGGTAGTTACTGGGCTATATCTCTTTCAAGAATGCCAGTTCTGTAGCAGATTAGAAATCCATCAATATATGGACTCAAGATGAGCATAGTTTTCACTATATCTCTCTATATACACTATATATATATTTATACACACACACAGACAATGCTTGCACCAATTGCTATGTATTGTCTGTAGTTACTTCCTTGTACAAATTCCAATTACTTTACTTGCTTTATATTCTTAGTGAATTTTAAGAGAATTTAATCTCTAGTCTCAGTCTTTCTATATTGATCTTTTCAGACTTTTTTCAGTTCAAGTATTCTGTCTTTACCTTGCAGGTGGGGCTTTCAAAAGCCCTTTTGCCTCTATTCAGCTGTTGTACTGGCATCAGTGGTAAAGGAAGCATTGGTTTCAGTGAAAGCAGAGTTCAGCTGCATGTGAGAAAACAGCTTTCCCTGTTTCTTGAGCTGTGATATCAGGGTCCCTTCCCATACAGATAGTTGTGCCTTTCTCCTTGTGGTCTTTTTGTGACCTCTGAGGTCTGCAAAAGGTACTAAAAGAAGCAAGCCTGTCACTGGCAAGTTGAAGTCTGCTATGTAAATTTGTTAAGGATCTGCAGATTCAGAAAGTCAGAAAGACAGAAATCTCTGGGGGGTGTGTACGTGCATTCCAGGAAAAAATGTATGCTGGGGACATAAGTGCTTTTCCCTGCTAGGATGAGCATTTTGAATCAACATATGCAGTTCCAACATTCTCTAGCAGTGACTTAACAGTAAACATCTGCTTGGCATTTCTGAAGAGACAGCTTGACAAGCCTCCATACTCTGCTCACAGAAAGGCACTGCTGTTGAAGTTAAATACATATTTGATCCCCAATCTTATGGAACCAGAGACTTTAATACCTGCTCCTTCCTTTTGATGCATCTTGGGCATCACCTGCCTTCCAGATGGAAGCTGCTTCCTTAATGCCCTGAGTGGCATGCTCTCCATCACCCCACCTTGGAGGGTACAGCACTCAGTGCAACAAATCACCACCAAGCAGAAATGAAGCAGCACTTAGCTGGAAACACTGTACCTATGGTATATATTTTATTTCCTGACTGTTCTATTTTATTTTATTTTAAATCAATATCATGCTGCCTTGAGCAAAGTTAAGTGGTCCTGTGTCATAGACCACAAATTGCTGCCTTACGGTGTCATTGTTTTTAGAAGTGCTTCAGGTGGTGGCTTGTCAGCTGTTTCATGCTAATAAAAGGGGGAAGTAAAATTCAGTAGAAATAAATTAAGTGGTGAAATAGGAGCCAACAATCAGTAAGTAGAGAATAAGCCTCATCCAGCATTCCTCGTGTCGACTTTAACAGGAGTTTTGTTTCAATAAAAACTAAGAAAGTAATAAGTCAAGATTTTAGTACTGCTACAAACACTTGTTAAGTTCTGCAGGATTAGTGTGTAAGAGTTTTTCTGAACATCTTGAGATCCTAAATTCACATCTCCACAAATGAATAGCCCATTTTGGTGCAAGTGCCAAATGAGAAATGTGAGCAATGGGACTCCTGTTTCAGGTAGATTTATTTTATGCAGTTTTGCTGGTTAGGAATATGCTGTAGACATGAGACAAGCCACAGAGCTGAAATGCAAACCCAGCTTGGTTTGCAGATATTTGATGGGATGATGGGCCTGATGGGAACTCATGAGTACATAGTAACAGTAACTTCATCCCAGAGTACTGAAGGAGCTAGAAGTTGTTTGAGCAGTCACCTACCAAAGGTGAGTCTGGGGAGGTTCCTGCTGACAGAAAGCTAACCAACATCATTCCAGTTTACAGGAAGGGTGTGAGGGGGCACCTCTAAATCCAAACACTCAGAGGCTACCTTTCTAGGAAGCCTGCTCCACTGTTTGTCCACCCTCTCAGTTAAGAGCTGATTCGTCATGTCAAGTCTGAACCTTCCCTGAGGGACACAGCTTTGAGCCATTCACATGCATCCTGTCACTGGGTCCCAGGCAAAACTCAGGACTTCCCCTCCTGAGGAAGCTCTAGTGAGCAATGAGGTCATCCCTGAAGCACCTTCTCTCCAAGCTGGACAAACCCAGTGTCCTCAGGCACTCCTCCCAGAAATGCTTTCCAGCCCTATCATCAGCTTTGCTACCCTACTTTGGCACATTGAAAGGCCTTCACATCCTTCTTAAATCGCGGGTGCAGTTTGCAGGATTGCATTCCCATGCAGTGTTCCCTCAGAGTACAGGAATGCAATTAGCCAGAGTGAGTCATTTGAGGATGTGCTGTGTCAGCATCCATTTGCCTTGTGCAGCCCTTTGCAGAGAGGAAAGTGTGGTCTGACAATGTACTGGCTAACAGTTTGTTTTCAAGCATAACTCAAAGCATAGGTTTTAGCTCATAAATCCTCTTTGAATAGGGTTTAAATCTCATTTGAAATCTTTGCTCCTTGAAGATTGTCTTTTCCCTGAAGGTCCCTCGGACAGAGGACATTTCCTGGCAAGGGAATTAATCTCTAGCCTCACTCTGACTGCTGGTCCACCAGATCCACATTTGGACCCATGCAAGGGCCTGTCTTGTCACACTGTGCTTGAGTCAAAATGTTTCTCTAACAGAATAGAAGTAGACTGGCAGCTTTCTGCACTTATTGCACCAGCTTTGCAAGCTAACTACCAAGTGTGTGCTAGAAGGTTGTTTCACAGTTTCTTTTATTAAAAGAAAATAAAAAGTTCCTTTGTATCTGAATAACATCATCAGTAATTTCATCACACTGACGTTCTCAGGTGTTTTCAGGTGAGTGTATAAAAAGCAAAAGCCTTAGTCCCTACAGGCACTTAGGGACTCTGAAAAAGAGGCATTTGCCTTTTAGTGTTGGCTACCTGGCCAGCCAGCTCCTTCTTGACAACAGCTCAGTTAGTAACCTTCCTCTTTGCTGAATACCTGCAGAATTAAAGTCTTGGTGACCTGTATTCACACTCCTGCAGAATAAGACAGCCCCACAGGCAGCAGTGCCATGAGCTGCATTGCACTGACCCACCAGTGTTTCAGCTCTTGGAGCTTTTTCAGTGTAAAAGTAGTAAAAGCTCTGGATAAAACTCAGGTTATTGTCATTAGCCCTTATTGCAGGAGTCTTGAAATCTCCCATACATGTGATATTGTTTCTTCTGTCTAGGCAGGCAACGTGGTGACAGGAGAGATGGTAGAAGAACTTATTCTTTCTGGAGCAGATATTATTAAAGTGGGTATTGGACCAGGTAAGTCAAATAATGGTGACTTTTGGTAGCAACTGGAGGAGTTGTCCAGATGAAACCAGTGTATAATGCTGTTTTCTTGCCTGTTAGAATGCCCAGATCCACTCAGGTCAATAAAGTACCAGTGCCCTTGCCTACAGTATATTTAAGAAATACATGCACAGGGTGCTAAGTGTTTTGTACTGCAGAGTCCTACCTATTGCCCTTCAGTCAGTGAAGATGCCTATTACTGGCAGCACTGAGCTGCCTGAGTTCCTGACATTGTCACTGATAACAAGTGTTATGTTTAGAAACACTTTTCTAGCCTGTTGAAAAGAGGCTGAGTCATCCCAGCTAAAGCTCAAAGGATATGTTTTCAGGTATCCACTTCTCTCAAGGAAGGATGGGTTTCTAAATAGCTTTATGTGAAGCTGAGGTTGCCCATCTTGTCAACATCTTCAGAGATGAAATTACATTCATTGTTAAATATCCATAACATTGCTCTTTCTGTTACTATTGACTGGGAGCTAAAATTCACATTGATGCACCTATATGCTATATATCACTCTAACCTTCCCATGGGTAAATGAGGGGACTTACAACTTTTTAGGGTGTTTTTCCCATCTTGCCTTCCCAAATACTGTTTTCTGGCATACAGTGGCATATTATTTCCTTCCCCCCCCACCCCGTACCTTTTTTCAAGTGCTACTTCTTAGGCTGCAGCAGGAGTCCCTGTATGTGGGCTGGATTTTAAAGTGGCTAACACAGAAGCCACTGACAGTATAGCTGTGATCAGCCAGTGCAGTGCAGGCAGGTTGTTTACTCTGCAGTGCCAAATAGTTGTGGTCCATGAATGGATAACTGGAGCACAAAAAATGATGTAATAAAGGTTGCAATTGTGCCCAGGAAGACAGCAAGCAATAAATACTGCAAAATACATGAAGAATAAACAGCAGAGAGGTCATGGTGTAATTGTCACAGGGAAATTCAGATTTAAAAGAAGCATAATTAGAGTTTGTAGCCTCAAATATGGAAATATGAGTAAATTCTGTGTAGGCCTCCATGGAGAACTTCCTGAACAGGTCTGTACAAGTTGGCCACCCAAACTCACAAGTAACAAATGCTCCTCCCTCAGGTCTTGATGCTCTTTTCCAGATAATGGTCCATCCTGTGGAAAAGGGCAGTGATTTATTATACAGCATTACATAGACCATGAAGTACATGCCCTGTGGAGACTATAGTGAAACTAATTTTCTTCCTGCTTTGCAGGAATTATTGTTTTCAATTTCTCAGTTCTTTGCAGGATCTTTGTGAAATTGTACTTTACTGGTAGCTTGAGTATACCTGGATATCAGCTGGATGAAGGGATCCAGATTTCACAGCATTTGGTTTAAGATCTGTTTAGAAATTCTTGTTATCCTAAATTACTGAACTAGACTGTCAAAAAGCAGTCTTCATTTTGACTGTTAATTTGAGGAGAAAAATAGAGAAGGTATTCCAAAAGATCTATAGCCATGTTGCTGGGTTGAAATACAATTGAAGTGGGTTTTTCATGTATATGTTTATACCTTTATTTGTATCTTTACATACATACATGCACAGTATAGGTGTATGAATAACATAGTTTAATGATCAGATGTAAGTAGTACATTTCCTGTGATGTTACACTGTATAATTTTCTGATGATTACTTATCTCACTTTTTAAATGCTGTGTGCTGAATTTTTAATATTCTCAAATATTGCAATCATCCAAATGTTTCTGCTTTAAGTAGTAGGCAAAAGATGGTTTTCTCTCTCTTGAGGAAAATCATCATCAAAAAAACCCCACAAAAAAACAGATTTTCCCTGAGAATTATTTTAAAAAACATATAGAAAAGAGACAAATATTTATTGGAAGAAATATTCAGGAATGAAGTCTTGTTGCTGAGTCTCATGGTTTGTGACTCTGGTCCTTTTGCCCCTTTCCCTGCAGACATGCACCTCAGTCAGATTTGCTCTCTTGTGATGCAGCAGTTCCCTCCCTGGGAAGCATTACTGATGAGACTTAAACTGGGACTTGCCGTGGAGAAGAAAAGGGGTTATCAGTCTCCTCAGTCACAGCTCCCATGAAGTGGTATTGATAGCATTTCAAAACTCACATTCCTTTGTGTTCCTTTTGTCTGTGAGAAGCCAGCATTGGCAATAGAGACTCCTTGAGATAATAATAATACCAGTAGAAGCACATTTTTTTATGTATCTTTGTCATCCTACTGGGATGTTTATTCCTTTCATTCTCTTGTCCAGGTTCGGTGTGTACCACTCGGATTAAGACAGGGGTGGGCTACCCACAGCTCAGTGCCGTTATTGAGTGTGCAGACTCAGCACATGGCTTGAAAGGACATATCATCTCTGTAAGTAACTGCCATCCACTCTGACTCCCACTGTGCAAATCCTTGAGGAATAGGAGAATCACTCTAGCACCGTGCATGTTAAAGGCTATCCTTCTGTCCATTTGATTCCTATCCTAGCTCCCAAGATAGTCAGTGGGAGATCCAGATGTAAAGAAGCCAATCCCTTGAATGTTGAAGACATGAGCACCTCACTCGTGTTTGTGCCTCTGGAAATCTGCATCTTGCTCTCTGGACAGAGGAAACTGTTATGTGAACAAAACAGGAAGCTTGATAGTATTTTCACATTGAGGCAAAAAGTAATTCCTTGGAAAGATTTCAGAAGAAGGAGTGGAATGTAAGCGTGGCTTTCCCCAGAGGGTGGGACTGAGGGGCAGGCAGAGGAGGGCAAAATGATGAGGAAGGAGGGGAGAGGAGAACAGGTTGACTGGGGATGGGGAAACAGTTTGACTGTATCCCTTGGAGCTGTGGGTATAATGGAGCAGGAACGTGTGTTACAACCAGATCTCCTTGCTCTTGTTAACACACATACATTCCCTCCTCTCCATGGCTTTTCCATATGAGTGTTCCAGAAAAAAAAGAAAAGCAGTCTGTGATTTTTATGACTTGGGCAGTATTATAAATGTCTGTCTATAGCAGAGAGCAGAATGTGTGCAATAGAGCATGAAAGACTTAACTCATTACTGTGAAGGCTGGATGAGCATAGGTGTCATCCTGGCAGTGGTGCTCAGAGGCCCATCCTTGTTTTGCAATAATCATTTTCTGCTAGCAGCCCTCAGAAGAATGCTACCCTGATCTTACGTGAAAACAGAGTGTGTATTTAGACTGCTGGGAAAAGAAATAGTTCTGTGCTATTTCTCCTTTGGGAATGGATCAGTTCCCAACCTGTTTAGGTCATGCTGGCTTCTGTGAGCCCACATCTGTCAACCCCCTAGACACATCGTGGGGAATGTAGGAGGGCAGTTTGATACCTGTCTGCTACAACATCTGGCCCAAGATAAATATGTTGGGCTGCAGCTGAGGTCTGTTACCACCAGAGTTGTGTCACCTCAACTCTGTCACCCAAGGTAAGGGGAGTAGAGCAAGGGTAAGGACATAATGCCTGAGTTCTGGAACATTCAGATAGGTGTTGGCGTGTTTATGGGGGAGAGAAAAGGCTGGACTGCATGGTTGTTGCCAGAGCTCTGGCAGGAATATCAGGGAGGAGAGGTATCCTCAGGAGGGAAAAAACACCATATGGCAGCAATCCTAAGTATAGAATTGAGTCTAGTTGCAACAAGTATACATGGCATCCCTCAAAATGTCTCACTGCTGCCTTTGTGGGGATTCAGGAAGGGACACACCATGCCTGAGTCAAAAGAGATCACTACAGGCAGCTATCTATGTCAATTTGTCAGGAGAAAATGTGTCCAGCAGGGTTTTTTTTAATATTGCTATGGAAGTAGCAGGAAGTATGTGAAAAGATTCAAAGCCTACCAGACAGCTTCATGTAGATTATAGCTAATGGGGTGATGTGGCCTGGTCCCTTGGGACACTTTCCTGTATCCACTTCTGTCTTTTCCAGTATCGTCATCAAATTTCCCCCATTTCTTGTTGTGTTGGCTCAACTACCATATGGAGGAAGAGAAGTGTCACCCCAGAAATGAGAGAGAAGCTGATAGTGCTGAGTGTGGTACAGGCACGGCAAGGAAAACAACATGACAACCCCATTCTTCAGTAGATCTGCTAGAATGGGAGCACAGACTGGGATTTTAACAGTCATGTTACTGAAGTCATCATGTGTGATTTTTGGAGCTGATAGGTTGACAAAGAAGGTGACAATATTCAGGCAAATGTGATAGTCCAAATGGATATCTGGTATCTCTAGTCACACAGAGAAGTGGAAGGTAAAATTGCACTGGCTAAATTTTCTGTAAGACTCAAAGCTCACCTCAGAAATTAATCTTTCATGACTCACTGAAAGGAGAGAGGAAACCCTGTCTAAGATACAGGCTCTGTTTCTGTCCCATGCTGTTTGTCTGGGAGCCAGTAGTCTCAATTTTCATTCTCACAAATCCACTGGCCTTGAGAAAGAGCAGCAGTGAGTTACAGTGGAGGGGCCATTTAGCAGGAGAGCTCCTTCAGCAATGCCCTGCCTGAGATAAAGTTTCTGTTTCTTGTAGGTCAGAGAACTCCTCTGCTGGACAGAGACAGGTAGTCATGTATTCTAGTAAGCCAGCTATGTGGGGAATGGAAAGCAGCCTTGCATGTGTCCTCTCTCATTTGACAGAGATCCCTGTTTCCCCTTCACTCTGCCTGGCTTGGCTCACCAGCATTCAGTGAAAAGAATGACTCAGGGGTTCTTCACCCAGCTGCTGCCGTATCAGCTCTTCTTCCACAGAGAAATATGCCCAGTATATGTAGTGCAGAATAAAGCATCACACATATTCTTTCTACTGCTGTATGTGCCACATACTTCATGTATCTCCTGCATAATAAATAGCTATCTGTTTGCTGATGCTGGAGAAAGCACTGGTTATACAGTTTATTACCAGGGTTGCTTGAAACATAAATCATAGTTGTAAACTCATTATAAATTGCATATAATATTAAATGCTTGACCAGTCCATCATTTTCCACAGTGGATTTTTTTTTTCTCTCAGCCTAAATGTTCTTGCTGTAAAATGCCTTATCTGCCTGGGACAATAACATTAATTTAGCTACATTAAAATAAATCTATTACCTGGAAAGCTGCTTTTACCTCTTCTCCCTAGCTCGCAGTTGGCTCAGAATCATGCCCTCTGCTGGCTCCATGACCTTCCTTTCCCTCAGGCTTGCTTCAGTATTATACCAGTTCTCCTGAATTCAGAGGCAGATTTGTACAGATCACTTGCCCCAAAGTTCTGAGGCAGAGGCTGATTCTGCAATAAGGTCCACAGCTGAAGCCCAGCAGTCTACATGTCATTTTGAATCCAGACCCAAGACCCTGCTGGAGATGCAGAATTGCAAGGGGAAGCTTCCCAGGCAATGCAGCAGCAGAGTAGTCTTACTTCCTAGACAGAGTGCCTGATTTTTCACAAAGAATGAAGTGTTTTAATGTATGTAGCTTTATTATACAGTATCTTCTGACATAACTTAGTACATTCCCTTTTTGTTTCCCCTTCCTGTGAATCACTAAATTTACCTGCTTATGTGAAGTAAGTGGAGACATCTACAGATAAAGAAGTGCTATGAATCATCATCATCAGTTCCTTTTATCTTAAATGGTAGCTCCTGAGCTTTTGGGCAAGTCTCTTAAGGTGCTCAGCGTTTTGTAATTTGGTGATATTCAAAGTGATGTTTTTTGAAGCCAGTGATTAATGATTGCACATAAAGCATAAAACCTCCATCACTGGCACTTCTGAATTAATTATAAACGTCAGACGCTGAGCCACCCAGCAACAACAAACTGAAATCCATCTACCAGAGAGCATTCATAGCCAGCATCTCAGTCAGACAGCAAGAGTCAGGCAGATTTCTTGACACTACTCTCTGAAGATTATTAGACCCTTCTTTCTACCTCGACTCTTCTTCCCTGACACATGCACATGCACTCACACCCTCCTCCAGGCTCTGACAGACTTGTCAGAGGGAAAGAATTGCACAAGCAGAGCCCTTAACAGGAGAGAGGGATTCAGCTGTCAGCCCAGCATTCCTTTCTGGAGCTGACAGCAAGGGTGCCTAAGCTCAACAAAGGCATAATGTGCTGGAAATTATCAGCAAATGGAATAAAGGCCTTTAAAGTTCTACCAGGTGCTGTTTGCAGTGAATGCCCTTTGAAAAGCCACTCACTTTTGGATCCACCTGCTCAGTTTGTGTCTGAATCCTTTTCTGGGCACAGAGTTTCTAACCCACAGCCAGCTCCCCACGAAAGACAGCTCTAATGTGGCTGATGGGAGGGGTGTCTGGCTGTGCTCAGCTGCAGGTCTTACACAGGCATGCATTTCTGGCAGCAGGGGGGTGAAATAAAGTGAAGGAACCATCCAGTGTGGGGGGCAGCGTCAAAAGCAGGAAAGCTCTTGGCAGTCTGCAGTGGATCCTGATCATCAAAGGAGTGGGGAGCCCTCCTGCTACAATGACTGTGTAGAGTAGAAGGGTCTTTCATCTGGTGCTCAGACCTTTACAAAACCTAAAGAACCATGGTACATGATGAGCTCTGTTGTGTGCCATTCCCTTTTTAGAGCTCTGTCACACATGTGTAACTCCCCTCCCCTCAACTGAAACCCTTCATCAGCCATTTCTTGTTCTGCACTGAAACTGAAACCTGTAGGTCTCAAATGCTAAAGATCTAAAGTACTGCTGTTTCCTTACCAAACCCATAGCAAACCGTGAGGAGAAGGGGGAGAGATTCATTTTCACTTACCAAAGATTAGATTAACTGCTTTTCTTAGAGATTGTCAGATAAAAATCCAACATAGCTGATGGTATATTCCCCCCACCCCCCCACACTGTGACATTTCAAGTATTGCAAACTGCTGAGAAATTTATTTTAAATGTCTTTGGTGGTTTAAGGTAGAAGGTCGTGATGCATCTTTATCACCCAACCTTTCATGAAAATGGCAGGAGATGATTCAGATTGTCAGAGGAGAGGTGTTGGTTTCTGGTTTCTGGGGTTTAGGAAGTAGCAGTGTGGAATTTGTGACCAGTGAACTATACAGTAGAGTAAGTGAGCCCTAAGGAGGAAACCCATGGAAAGGATCATACAGATTCCATAAAAACTTAGCCAAGAGCACGGTCAGCCTTGCCAGGCTGTTCCCAAGCAGGGATGTTGTGCTGCAGGTCCCCAAAGTGAGGTCGCTGCCACTCATCATGTCTTCTCTTTGTGCAGGACGGAGGATGCAGCTGCCCAGGAGATGTCGCCAAAGCCTTTGGTAAGGACCGTGTGTCGTGACACACCGTGTATCTCCAGCACCCCTGTCAGCAGGGATGCAGGAGGTAGTTTGGCCCTGAATGTGTATTCAATTAGCAGTAGGTTCCATTTGTTCCTGTGGGTGACTCCAGTGAAATTAATGCACCAGGTGTGAGTTTCGGATTTGGACCAACTTGTGCAGTGCAGAACATAGAGTGGTGGAAGTGCTGTTTGGAAATTACCTGCCAGGTGTGAGTTACAGCCAGTGGGACTGTAATGCAAAGGAAAGGGATAAGGGCTTCTTCTGAGTAGGATTCAGAGATGCTGTAACATTGCCAGTTCTTGACTTGAGGCTTGAGTAGAGGAAGAGCTGGTGGAATGCATGTTGGACAGAAGAACAAAACAGAAAGGCAGGCCAGATCCCTGGAGATGTTCTTGGGATCAGCTGTCCACTTGAAGAGATGAGATTTTATTTATCCTGTATTCCCTAGAGGTAGGCAGATGTCTAAAACATCTAAGTTAATAATGAACAGATTTTGTTTTCATGCCAGCTCTTGATGATAGAATAGAGAATTTAATCTGTGAGTGTTGTGAGCTGGGCAAGAAAGTTACATTGTTTGGGGGGGGGGGGTCAAGCTAATAATTGTCACTTAGCCATGACCTTGTTACAGCAGCATATGGGAACCAGGCATTTAATGCATCCTGAGATGACAAAACATTTAAAGGCACTCCCCCAAAATACCAGACTCCCAAAATGCCAGATTCTTTGGGGACATCACAGTGGGGTAGTACCTGGAATACAGTGGGACAGCACAGTCTCTCACTGGGATTTCAGGGTGGTCCAAGAGATAGCACGTTATGATACAGCATGTCTGCTTTGCAGGACGCTTTGCAGTTATGGAAAGTAGAGGCAGGCCTAAACTTGGATTACAGACCTGCCAAGAAAAACTCTGGGCCTCCTGGAAAGGTTGAAACCAAAATCTGTCTTCTAAATTTGCAGACAGCTCCTGTTTTGAGACAGGTCAGATGACAGGCAAGGCTTAATTAGAGAATTTTAAGCACAGCTGTGGAGTGATACCAACAAGGAATGTGCTTGGTCAGAGGATTTCACATCCCCTCTATGTTACCCACTGGTGATGTGACTTGGGGAATAGATCCTTCCAGCTGGATGATTCCAGCACAGCTGAACAGCAGCATCCACCCTCTTTGACAAGCAGATTGTATTAAGAAACACCCACCCTCTCCTCAGTCCAGGCCACTCTGATATGCTGCCTGCAGTGAGGTCTTTGTTCTGTCTGACCTGCTCTGACTCCACAGCATTCCAGGTTCTTACTGGTGATGTCACTGGGAGCTTGTGAACTGAGACCGTGACCTTGCTGCATTCCCAGCTGCTTGCACAGAGACCTGCCCTATGGAAAGGGTCTTTTTTCAACAAGAGCATTTCCAGAAGTTACAGCAACAGGAAGCAGACTTCTAAGTATTTAAAATATTTTTGCTTGTGGTGTCTATAACAAGTCTGAAGGTCCCACATAGTCTCTTTGGGCTAACTGAACCTCAACCTGCTTGAAACCTGTGAAAGGGCAGATTGTGGCTTTGCTGATTGTCAGGAGGTGCTGGGATTCACAGTGGTGCATGCCTGAAGGCTACCACGGACTGTCACTTGGACAGAGGAGCATCAGAAAGCTGAGGTCAAGGGTAGTTGTACTCTTGATAGTAGATAATTTTGACTGTGTGTCACAGGTACAGGGCTGGAACTGACTGAAATAACCCTGGGGCAATAAACCTACCTGGCTGTATATACAGTGAGGAGGACACATTGGACATCTGACTAGCTGGAGCCAGGTGTGCCTTTGTCAAAGGTGTGTGGCAAAACACGTTATTGCTCTCAGTGTTTACAGAGTGCTGTTGAGGTGATTGGCTGTGTGAGTCTCCTAGAAGGCAGCTCTCTCACCCAGCATTTACAGGCCAAAGCCTTGGTACTGAGTAGTGTAGCCCAGACCTCTGCACTTGCATAAATGCATCGGATAGCAAAGACTGGATGATAAAATGCAGAGATGTACAGTTTCACTTAGGTACAAAGGCCTGGACAAAGCATGGGCAAGAAACCCAAAGAGGACTTCTGGTTGAATTGATTGTGCTGTCTCTGGTCGATCATTGTAAAACCTTTGTGGAACGGGATGATTCACTATAAGACAGTGACAAAGCAACCTTTTGAATGACAGGAGGTGTGAGGGAGTCCCAAATGTGAACACCAGCATTGACAAATGGCTAAAGATGTGACTAGAGGAGGCAAGTTCCTGGAAACAGGAGGAGTAGAGTGGATTTGAGTGCAAGTGGAGAATTGTGAAGAACCAAGAAGCATATGTTGAGAAGCTTTACAAGTGGAAGGTGACACCACTGACTGGTGTCAGGAGTCAGAGGCAGACTGGGCATTTTGGCACAGGGGAAACAAGATAGAAGCCTGTTTAAAAAGGCAAGGAACAGAGAAGCACTGAAGGTGAGGGACAAATGCTGGGAATGACAGATATTTTTGGGGAGACTGCTGGAATTCTGGAGCTGCTGGATGGAACCTGGTATGGATTTGGTAAACTGAAGATGTCACTGCCATCGGAGTATTAGAGATGATAATGATAGAGGTTAATAGGAAAGAAAATAGCTGTTTTGATGCAGGAATGAGAAGAAGGGTGGATGAACTTTATGCTGGGCTCTCAGATGGTTCATATAACTACCCTTGGAAAGGCTGATAACATGAACACATTTCTCAGAATGCCCCAGGGAGGCACTACTGTCTCCTTTTTTAATGATGATAAGTCAGAGCACAGAAATGCTAAGTTCACTTGCCTGAGGTTACATATATTTTTGTGACACAGCCAGGAAAGAATGTGCCTTTTGAATCCTATGCCAGCATCTTTAACACATTACTGCTGTTCCTTAAAGAAGTGGCGAGAAGAGAAGCAGGAGCAGGGAAGGGAAGGGAAGGAAAAATCATGCAGAAAAGTCAACTGGGGACATCCACCAGTCCCAGATTTATAGCTGACAGATCATCACTGACTGGCTTGCTTTCCTGTTTACAGTGACTGTGTGTATACCTACTGTTGCAAAGGCTTGCTGGCTCAGCTGGAGCACAGGTGATTCCAGGGCCAGCTCTGGTCCAGGCAGACTTACAGTGCACCTGTCTGGAGGGCTGCCCAGCCTACAGATCCGGGCTGCGTCCAGCTGAATTTGTGCAGAGCCAACCTGGCTTTCAGTCTCTGGTATCACCAGCCATACAGCAGACATCTGAGGGACTCTGCTCACATCCAGCAGAACTTTGGGCTGGCATCAGGGGTTGTGTTCTGTAATGCCTTCAGAGAGGAGGCACTGTGAAATGTGAGTGAGCAAAACCAGCCCAGACACAGCACAGGCCTCAAGGGGGAAGTCAGTGCAGTGAAGTGGCATTGTGTAGAAACAGGACGGGTCTGCCAAACTCTGGGTGAGCTCCTGGGATGCTTGTGTGCAACATATACCCCATCACAGCCTGTATTATCTAGGAGGTTGTTGCCAGGTTTTCCCAGTCCCCTGCAGTCTAAATTAATAGCACGTTGTCAATCTGTACCTGAAAGCAAAAGACTGCAGATGGATGTTGCAGATATCACCAGTGCTGCTGGTGGTGATACAAAAAAACATGCATAAGGAGATGGACCATGCTAAAAACTACAGCTTCCAGGTCAGATATTAGCTGGCAGAAAAGTAGTGGAACAGACTTGAAATTTTCAGATATCTTTGTGACACTGAAGCATAGTGGAAGGTTCTGGAAGAGTGTATTTAATATGGGCTTGTCGTTTCTGGAGCAGCAGGGCAGCAAGCATGTGTCATTTCAATGTTTAGACGTGCTGCATCTGCTGTAGTGTAGCTCCTCTCTTCTGGAAGAGCTCAATGAATTATGTTGCAGTTTGCAAAAGTTACTCAAGTTGGATGAGTTTCAATCCTGTAATTCAAACATGCTTGCTTTCCTCCCAAAATACACAGTCAAAAGAAAAATAATAAATGGATACTGAAGTGTAAAGGAACCCAAATCCTGTGATTCTGAAGTGTAGATTTCATGTGGCTTTTGCACTAATAGTTTGGAGGCTTTGAGACCCACATACAGAGATGGCACTACAATTGGGGATCAGGGGATACTACCGACAAGGCAAAGAGTCCAGAATGTCCTTTGGCAGGCCTTTGACTTGGTTAAATGCCCTCTTTGAAACCTTGACGTCAAATCTGTGCCTCTCCCGTGGAATTGTTTTCTTCCACCCATGAGGAGACATAAACTACATTTCCCAGGCTACTTTTTTTTAATAAGGATGGAGCAAGGTTGTGCCAGGTAGCAACAGGAATTTCCCACCAGTAGTTAGGAATGTCTTAAAGCATGAGTGTTCCCTTTGATTTTGGCAGGTTAATAGTAGTATCAGATGTTGAGTCAAGCCAGGGCTTTAAAACTCAGCCATCTGAAATGAGAGCTCAGGAGAAATCTCCCAGGTAGCTGGCATGATAGGACACCTGAATGGGTGCCTGGCTATAAATACTGCTTGTGATGCACTCAGCAGTTTTGCACCAGCCTCATTTTTAATAGCCCTTTACTGTGGACATAGTGTTCCTTTGAAGCAACAGGCAGGCAGAGGGAGGTGAGGTCAGCAGAGCAGCTGGATGCTCCACTCCCAGGCATTGCTCCCAGGTCTGCTCTTTGGCAAAGGGCTGAAGGGAGGGAACTGGCACACTTCACAGTTGTCATCTATTCTAAGATCAAAATATTCCCAAATTCAGGGTTGGCAGAAGTGGAGTAGATTTGACAGCGATTTCACCTACTTTTCAGATTTCAAGGTCTGGTGCTGTTGTTTGGATAGTGACAGAGATCAGAACAAATCACAGTGCCAGACTTACCTAGCCTGGGATCTCCCTAGAGTTCACACATGTTCTTAAGAGGGTGGGCTTAGTTCAGGCTCAGCTGCTTTCTCTGAAGTGAGGTTTATAGCTCTGTTCTTTTGCCAGTTCTGGGAAGAAGCTGAGCAGAGGGGAGGCCTGTTCTGACACATACATGCTGAAGAAGCAGAGGTTATAAACAAGAAAATGCTTTGTTTTCAGGGATGGCTCACCACAGGCTCATAACAGACTTAAACTTTTCCAAGCAAGACTAGATATGCAAAGTATCACAGGAGGGGCTGCTGGTGGAATGGTTCCAGCCCAGCTGGAAATACTGGAGATCACAGTAGAAAACCAAGAGTGATTCCAAAAACCTTCTTCCTGATCTTACTCCCGGTGGAACCGATTTCATGATTTGCAAAGCCAGAGAACATAGGCAGACTGAACAGTCATGACTGAGTATTTAGGGTTGTTGCTCAGTATCTGAAACATGTTTAGCAGTTGTAGCTGTGGATTAGACCTCCTTTGTGGTGCATGCTGAGAACCACAGAACCAGAGGTGGTGGGCCTTGGCCCAGAGCTTTTAAACAGCAAGCAAATGCAGACCCCTTCAGATCTCTTTGACAAGGGATTATCCAGAACTGCACTGAACACATGGCTGATGAACTTCAAAAGTGCATAATTTCAGTAAAAAATCTGCTTGTTTTATGTCATTCTTGGGAGCAGTACATGACATTCATGAATATGCCTTCCTTCAGGGTACATTCCCACTCACAGCTTGTGCCCCAGAAGGTTCTTGAAGTAGAAGCCGTCATCTTTGTACAGTGTTGAGCTCAGTACTTCTGATTCCTGCAGCCATGGTAGTAGTTAGTAAGGAACTGTGCTCAGATACTATTATGTAGTAAAGGGTTAAAACTGAATTTGAAAATAAAGTGTGGGATGGAGTAATCTGTATCTTTGTCATCACAACAGAAAAGGACTTTTTCAATTCAGAATACCAGAGAAATTCAATTCACCATGTGTCAGTTCTTCAGTAAAGCTTTTCTTCTGAGTTCCCTGTGTCTGTTACAGGAGAGGACTGCACCAAACTACTTAGTGCTGGCTATTGTTTTTGGAGCTCACTGTGTCCTTTCTTTGTCTTCTTTCACCCTTTTGTCCCTTCCCTGCTTTCTTACATGTCACTTTGCTGATCACAGGAGCCGGTGCTGACTTTGTCATGCTTGGAGGAATGTTTGCAGGCCATGACCAGTGTGCTGGAGAGATTATGGAGAAGAATGGCAAGAAGGTGAAACTCTTCTATGGAATGAGCTCTGACACAGCCATGAAGAAGCATGCAGGAGGGGTTGCTGAATACAGGTATGAATTCCACACAGGAGCAATTGCAGGGAGCCCTCCATGCAGGAAATTCTGGAGCAGAATTGTGCAAAAGGCATCTGTTGGAAACAGGCCCCTGCCCCTACTCCCATTCAAGAGGCTGCTGCCCACACACAGGACAGCAGATCTGAGGGAGGGCTGACATCAAGAGGGAGACAGGGAGAAAGAACTGGGGGTGGCTAGCTGAGAGCAGCCATGTTCACTCATTTGCAAGCCAGTGTGGTGTGCTGTCACTGCAGCTCTAGCTATGTGGTCTGGGAAGTCATTAGGCACTCACAGGTCTCTCAGAATGAGTATGAACTAAATGCTGGAACATGGCATATATTAAGCTGCATTTTCTGTCCCTCTGTGTGTCCAAGCTGGGTGTTCTATTGGTGTATGGGCTCCCATCTAGCCCAGTGCTCCCTTCTGTTTCCAGAAAGTGTGTGCCTGGTGAATTGGTGATCATAGAAGCCTGCTGTTCATTTTTCCCACCCTTTTTGGGGTAAGAGAGCACCAGAGTAGCCTCAAGTCATGCAGCATGCAGGAACTTGGGTTTTGAGCTAAAATCCTCAGGGGAGAGGAAAGGAAGACAGGCTTTGCAAAGGAATTTATTGTCCATTGCTGTTTGACTCCGGAAAGTGCTGAGAGTTTCGAGTTTTTGAAAAAGCAGATGACACCAGAAAACCTCTGTGTCTTTTCTTTTATGGGTGCCAGCTTCAGTCACTGCCCCTGGGCAGCATGGTTCTTACATACTTTGTTAGAGAATGTTTCCTGCCTTACAGTATACACTGGTTTTTTGAGGGGTCCCTTTTGCTTCTTCTCTGCTGGTGTAGATTCAGGCTCTGGTCACATCTGGTAAGCTGCTGTTTGCAGGAGTCTCACAGACAGTGACCTTACCTGCTGTTCCAGCCAGACACTCAGGACTGGGGGGTTTTATTGGCCTAGTCTACTGCAGCATGCAGGTTTTTTCCAGCTGCTGCCACGGGTAGGAGTTACAGCACTGAATGTAAAGCAGAATGGCATCCACACAGCAAAGCAGAGTTCACCCTCTGAGAGAGAAGCTGATAGGACCACAACAATCCCAGATACTGTGCTAGATAGAAAGCTCTCTGATCCCACCTCCTGTTCTCCACACTGACATTGGCTCCTGGCTTTTGTCTGCACCATAAAATTGTGTACTAGTTCACCTGACACTTTGCAAAGTGGTAAGGCACAGCCTCCTTCAGAGACCTCTCTGCTTTGCCCTAAATCGTAGAGTCATAGAACCAGTGGGGTTAGAAGGGACCTTTAAAGGTCACCCAGTCCAACCTCCCTGCAATGAGCAGGGGCATCTTCAACTAGATCAGGTTGCTCAGAGCCAGTCCAGCTTGGCCTTGAATGTTTCCAGGCATGGGGCATCCACCATGTCTCTGGGCAGCCTATTCAGTGGTTTTGCTTTCAAGCACAAGAGCTGCAGAAGAGGCCATCTGCATCTGAGATGAGCTGAAATGATGCACCAGAAAGATGTGTTTTCACATCTCCGAGCTTTGATTTACTCTGGGTTCATTTGCCACTTCCCAGAAGCAGTGTAGAATTTTGAGGCTCTGTATATTTTTTTGTCCCCCTGAACAAATGGTCTGAGTGGACAGCACTAGTAAGTATCTCACAATTTCAAACTGGCAGCTGCCAGTTACACAGTGGTGCTGAAAACCTTTTATCTGAATGATAATTTCCCATCCTTTGCTACCCTGTGCTTCAGTCAGCTGGGAAAAGCCTGATGCTTGTCAGGCATGTGGTTAATGGCAGGTCCCTGAGAGCTCACAGAGCAGCCCAGGCATGCTGCACAGTCATCCCAGGCCTGTCAGAGTTCCAGGGAAAGTTTGGGAAAGGTGGCTGTACCAGGGGTCCAAAGCACTAAGGTTATCACCAGCAGAAGAACTAAATGACACTGGTCTCCCTTAAAAATTAGACAAAGTGCAAGTATTCTGTCCTGCAGGAGTAGGGATGTATAGAGAGGTGCAGTATTTGGCTCAGTCTAGACAGACCCTTTGAATTCATTATGGGCAATACTGTATAAATTCTGTTTGTTCCATAGTTGTATTTTGATTTGCATCCTTCATTTGAGAGTCCCTGGGGATGAAGTTCTGAAACCTTCTCAGCAACAAGGGAGAAGGGGCACAATCTGAAATTTTTAGTCCCTGTATTTGTGTTCATTTGTTTTTTCCTTTTTACTGCATTTTTGTGTCACAAATAGGTAACAGAGAAGGAGTCTCCCAATCTATTGTAGATACAACAGCTCCAGACACTAAATCTGTGAACCTTGGCTGTTAACTGTGAAGGTGCTAGGTCTCATCTTCTTCATGTTGCAGCCAAGGCACAGAGCTGGCTACCCATCCCAACCTTGGTCTTGCTTGGCCTGTTCCTAGCATGAGTGTCACTGTGGTTTAAGAACAGCAGCTGTTAGTTATCCAGGATTGTAAATGTGCTGGGCATTGAAGGGGCAGTTTGAAACAGGGCAAGACTTTGCTTTGAATTGCTCTTCAAGTTATGGGAAGTTCAGTCACTTACTAGTTTAGCTTATGGCAAACTCAAACCAAAAAGGTTCTTAGTCAGCATTTGAAATGCTTAATACCCCAAACTTGACCCAAATAGGTCAATTCAGTGATGCTCCCTTATATGCATTTAAAAAGCCCATCTGTAAGTCTGTATCAGTGACCAAAAAAAGCTGTTTTGTCTTTAAAAGAGCCTGAGCACTCAGAGTGTTTAATTCAAGCAGTGAGGAGCTCAGTGTGCTTAGAATCAGAATCAAACTACCTGTTCCTTAACTTCTTCTTCTCAAAATTACACATGGGCTGGAGAACCTGAGCTCCCAGCAAACTATTCCATTAAAATTGAGAGCTAAGGTGAGATGACTGTAGCAGGGAATAAAGTCACGAGAGTAGTTGTTTCTGTGATGAGTATGTCAAGCTGATCCCCTACCATTTTGAATGAAATCTGTCTACCCATTTATGTCATTTACCTATTGGGTTATTTTTGCATTTTTTGCCTTCTTCCTTGAGGAACAGTGATCAGAGCTGTGGATTTCTGGAAGGCAGTTTTTATGTTTCTTTTATAGGAGAGGAGAAATAAGGCGAGCAGGAACTGAGACTGCATGCAGTACTGTTCAGTTAGAGCCAATTTGCCTTTTTTAACCCTTTTGAGTTGTCATGGGGTTTGTGTGAATGCTTGGGTACTCCTGTGGTCACTCAGCAGTTCACAGCTGCTACCAAGCTGGGTTTGGACACTTCATTTTAACTGCAGGATGAAATTTGGGCCACGGAGACAGAACATCACCAGCAACTGGCTGCTACTTACCATCTTATTCTGTAGTCTAAATGAGAGCCTGGAAGACCTGCCCCCAGTTCCTGCCTTTATTTTATTTCGTGCCCCACTCATAAGGTTCCCTCCTGCCAGGGCAGCTTGACCCCTTCATTCTGCTGCATGTTTTGCTTGGCTGATGAAGCACCATCACATGTACTTCGGTCATAACTCCAGGAGACTTGTCAGAGCTGCAAAACCCTCAGCAGTTCCTGCTGACTTGCTTCTGTCTCTCTGCCAAGTGTGCCAGCTTTTGGGACAGCCTCTGTCATGCATTGTCATGGTTCAACCTGGCAGGCAGCTGAACACCACACAGCTGCTTGCTCACTCCACCCCACAGTACAATGGGAAAGAGGACTGGGAAAAACACAGTAATTCTTGGGTTGAGTTAAAGACAGTTTAGTAGGGCAAAAAAAGGAAGGAATAATAATAGCAACAAAAATAATAATAATAATATACAAAACAAGTCATATACAATTGTTCTACCACTTGCCAGCCAATGTCCAGGCACTTTCTAGCAAGCTTTCCACTCCGGTTCATACACTAAGCATGTTGCCACATGGTATGGGGCATCCCTTTGGCCAGATTGGATCAGTTGTCTCAGCTGTGTCCCCTCCCAACTTCTTGTGCCCTCCCCCAGCCTACCTTGCTCTGGTGGGGTGGTGTGAGGAAAAGTCCTTGGCTTAGAGTAAATGCTGCTTAGCAAACAACTAAAACATCAGTGTGTTGTCACCAGTATTGTCATCCTAAATCCAAAACATAGCACACTGCAATTTATGGCCTATACATCACTTCCCACCTCTGCAAGGCACATATCAAAGAACTCTTAGAATGTTAATCCACTATGAACTCCTTCAACATCATCACAGTCTTAGTGTACATCCCTTATAAACTCCACTCTTCCTCCCTTTGGCCCAGGCAGTAGGGATTAATACTGTAGCAGCACACTTAGTAAATGTCTCTGCTCCATCCTGACCCCTGTGTTAAAGAGGCTAACATCACAGTTTGGTGATACAGCTGGATATATACAGACCACATCCCTGGACCAGACTACAGCAGTTAATAGTGCAACAGTGTGTGCATACACATGGTAAAATTCCACTCACCCTTCCCTGGGAATCAGATGAACCATCTCATCAGCTCTCTGGGCAACATGTTACCTGTTGCAAACCCCTTTGCTCCGGGGACTGTGGGGTTAATATTAAATCAGCTTGAAAAAAAAAAATATATTCATCACGAACTGCACCCCCTCATCCCTGTGGGCAAGATGATGGAGGTGAATATTACAACAGTCTGAGCACATGCTGATTCCAACCTTCACACTTTGTTTCTGTAAAATGCATTATGAAGAAAACCCCAACGATTTGAATACATACCCACTAGAAACTCCACCATCACCCCTGTGGAAGGCCATTCATAGGGTTAGTGTGTCATCATAGTCTGAATGCTTGCTACACTACAACATTTTAGGACTTAACTCCTCCAACCAACCCGGGATGTAATGGACATTCAAATTATTTAGTGTGCTTAGCATACAAAAGCAAATGATTAAGAGCATACAAGCAAAAATTGCCACCATTGTTGAAAGTGCCAATGGGGTCATGAGCTCAGTATCTGTAGGGCTTCATTTATATCCAGAATCAGGGGGAAGTGAACAGTGTTGGCATGCAGCAGTGTGGGCTTTTTCCCCTTTGGGGAGAAAGGTGACACACCAAACAGCTTTGCTCTCCTGGGGCTTTCCTGCTGCACAGCCAGAACAGCATTAACTAAGCTATGACCTTTTTGCTCTGCTTCCAGTAGCTTAACTCACAGCTCTGTATTTCTGCTCCACTTCTGTTCTATACACCACCTTGTCCTTCTGCAACATCATCATTCTCAGCATGCAGGGTGGGAGCACCAAGAATTTTCACTCCTTTATGCTGCCTTTTTTCAAGTATGAATGTAAAACTGGACTCCAAGCACTTCCTGTGGAGCTAATCTCACACCTCTCTCCTAGCATGCTTCCCCCAGCATGGTATCTGGGGGTTATCCCTTCATCAACACAACACCCCACCAGCTCATCAGGTGATGCTCATCAGGAGGAGCAGTAGCAAGTGTTCAGCTGTCAGAACTTTGGGGCTGTGTCATTAAAACTTTTGTAGATTTTAGTCTCCAAAGCCAAAACTGACATCCCACAAGCTCCAGCTTCCTAACACCACCGTAGCTGCTCCAGGAACATCTCCCAGGGGTAGTGGCTCTAAGAGTCCCCCATTCCTGTAATTTTGCACTGAAGAAAGGACTGTTCATGCTCTTGGGAGCAATGTTCTCATCTCCGTGGTAACTGAGGCTGCCTTTGTTGCCATCAGCTCTCTGCTATCAAAACCCTGCACCTTGTGCCCCATAGGATGCTCAAGCATGAATTAACAGGGCACTGATGGGGCGTTCAGACATCAGTTAATTGGCTGCTCACGTGTGAGCTGGATGAATGCAGGAAGCCCTGCACTTCTTGCCCAGTACAGCATGTGGATCAGTTTGGATGGCAGGATCTGGAAGGGAGGATTCACTCTTGTTTCCCCAAATCCCAGTCATGCACTGTCTCTCCCAATCTGACAGGAAGCTCCCTGGAGCCCCAGCAGAACCTCCCAACTTCTACTGGAAGAGGTGGGCATGGCCAAAACCCAAGAATGGTGGCATGACTAGTCTTGTTTCATGGGTTAGGCCTTTTCCTGCTGGCAGTGAAGCTGGAAATAAAAACCTNTTGCTTCGTCCCTCTTCCACTGGCCACTTACTACAGTGTTTATTTAGGAGTTTCAAGAAGGAGTCAATTACTCATCAGATGTAGGGAGATTAATCATGGTTCTTTATTCACTTGGCATATCAACACTTCTCCTTTATTGCCTCCCTGGGGCTGTGACCTCACATTTAAACTAACAGGATGAAATATAGCCAGGCTCACACTGGAGTACCTCTACAGAGTTGCTGTTGCTGTTGTTAATGATTCACAAATTGAGCCTCCAAACAAGCATGCCCTTCCTTTCTTTTCTATCCCCTAGACAACTTGTTTAAGGAAGAATTAAACAAAGACGCATTTAAAACAATGACAGATCCCTGCCATGAGTTCTGCCTCCATTTTGTAGGGCAGAAGAGTGTCCCCAGACCCTCACTTCCCAAAGCCTGCCTCTACAGAGGAGCTGGTGTGCCATGCAGAACAAGCTTGCTAAAAAGCCTACTGAGATCAGCTGCTGCAGGAGGAATTGCTGAGCATGAGGCTGGAGAAGGCTGGAGGAGGAGTGAAAGCTATTTGTCTGGATTCTTCCATCATGTAACTCTTCAGAAGTGCCATTTGGGAACAAATGCAGTCTGAGCTGACACGCACCAGTACTTGACAGTATTCACGGGACTGCTATTTTCCTGGCCTTTTTGCCTGGCTCTGAATGATGCTAGATCACCTTTTAGCTTCAGGGGACAGCTCTGCAGCAGGTTTCTGTAACAGATTTCCCACTCCATCTCTGTGGGCCCTGGAGAATCAGACTGGTAGGAGACAGCCAGGGCATTTCCATCTGTGTCCAGTCAGTGAGATGCGACAGAGCCCATGGGCTGTGCAGCCTCTGTAGAGCCGTGCTGAGTGGTGCCTGCTGAGAACTAGCTCCAGCGTTTCCCTGAGTTGCCTGAGCCTGGCCATCCCTTACACCTCAAAGGGAGCTCTCACAGTCAAATTTACCACTTGATAAAGCTGGAAGTTCACTTGCTTGTAGGCAGATGGCAGAGGGGAGGAAGGGGCAGATCTGTAAATACAGGATATTGCATCATCTACAAGATCTGTGCTTCTGGTTCCCAGTGCTGCTGGTGAGTGGAGCTGAGAGCACCGAGCAGCAACAGGCGAGCAGTAAAGCTGGGGGCTCGTTTGTGAACTGCAGCTTGCAGTCTATTAAGCTCCACATCACTCCAGGAAACACACTGCTTACGTTTTGCATCTGGATACAAATGCAGTAATCAATGTCTTCTCCAGGGCTTCAGAGGGCAGAACCGTGGAGGTACCATACCGAGGGGATGTGGAGAACACCATCCTGGACATCCTCGGGGGGCTGCGCTCCACCTGCACCTACGTGGGAGCTGCCAAACTCAAGGAACTGAGCAGGAGAACAACGTTTATCCGGGTCACCCAGCAACACAGCCAGGTCTTCTCTTAGCCTACGACTGGGGGACTGGAGAGAGGGCTGAGGGAAAGGAGCAGGAAGGGCTGCTGTTCTCCTTTGCTTTCTCCTCCACCTTGTGTTAGTGGCAAACTTTCCTCTCTCAGAATGGCAGTGTCGTAGCCATTGGAGAGGCTGTGGCTGGGATTTGGAAGGGGAAGGTCGTGCTATTAACGCAGTGCCATTGGTTTAAAATGCAGTAGCCTCATCTTTTATCGTTGTGCCTCTTTTACTTTTGAATCAACATTTCTTTACCTGTTTTTTCCTCCCTCTGATAAATAGCTGCTGAAACCTCAATTAACAAGGAATTGGCTTCTACAGAGTGGCTGTTACCGCTTGCAGACATTCACACATTCCCTTTTTTAAGACTGACCTGTCAGCTACCACCGCTTCTGGCATTGCACCCTCCAGAAATCGCAGGCTGAGAGAAAAAAATGCGAGTAATTGCATGGAGAAACAAAAAATGAAATTCTCCTTATCTTTGTTCAGCCCAGAGAGGGTGGGTGTTAGTGGCTGCCAGCCTGCAGAATGTCAGAGGTGGATGGTGCATGAGGCCTGGCTACTGGTGACTTCTTAATGTGATGGTAAAAATGCCCGATTTCTTTTCAGTCTCAGTTCACAGGGCTGGTACGGCTTTTCTTACTTAAATCTCCCTATTCAATGGACTTGCTTCTTCGGAGGAGCTGGCACTGAATGTAGCAAACCCGTGCTGGCCCCCTTGCCCCCATGTAGGAGATCATTCAGGAGAACATTTTTCAGAGCTTGCCTGCTTTTTCTTGAGTGCAGTTATTGAATTTCCTGGGTTCCTGCTTTTACTTGCTCTTTGTGAACAGATTTTTAAGACACTAAAACTGAGGGGAGGTTTCTTGCAGCCCTCCCTTGCCTGCTCACATCCATTTAGCCAAGATGGAAAAAGGCTGTGCTTTGCATTGTCTGTGGCCAGCCGAAAGAGGCCAGAGGGATCAAATTGACTTTTGGTCATTTGGTACCATTCCTTTGCAGTCTTTGAGACCATGGAAAGCAAAAGAGCTTTTGGCAGACCAGCCTGATTAATTGTGGGAAACGGGCAGGTTGAGATGGAGTTAAAGTCCTTGATCTAAAGGCAGTGATGAATGTTTAAGACTCTGGGTGACACTTCAGTAAAGTGTAATGGCCTGCTAATTAAGTGATAAATCACAATGAAATGTCTTTGGAAATGCACGTTGCATCCACCTGAATAGGGGAGTAGCTTGTTCTGATAAATGGTGTAAAAGTGAGCAGCAATGAATTAATAATGCTTGGCCACTTACTTGAAACTGCTGCTGAGATCAGAATGCAGCTGATGTTACTTCGGCACTTCAGAGTCTCTCCTCTCCTATAGACGTCTGTGGAAAGAGGCAGGCTTCCTTTGAAAAGCAAAAAAGTGATCTGTAGAAAAAGGAATAGCAAAGAGAAACTCTACAATTAAACTTACATGCTGGACTGCTGAAAAAGCCATGCACAAGGACTGGTACAACTGACCATGCTGAGGAGCAAATCTAGGCCACAGGCTGATCCCTGGTGATTCTGAAGTGTGTTCTGCACATTAGAAAAGCACAGAAGATCTTCTAAATGGCCTGGTATTTTAAACGTCTTCCATTTAACATGTAGGACATACTTCTTACTTGGGGGTGACCCCTTCCTCTGCTTTGGAGGTGGGTAAGGACCTTGGAGTGAGCACAGATGTTGAGCACAGGTTATGCTTGTGCTGGCTTTAAGGACCATTTGTCCTGCCCACATATCATAAAGGAATGTGAATGCAGAAGAGAAGCAGGCCTTGTGGATACAGGGATCTCTGTTCCCTGCAGCCTGGAAGCATTATGTTAAGAAAGTGCCAGACCTCTTTACCATGAACACCACCATGGGCCACACATTGCTCTTACCTGCACTAAGGCCAGAGCACAGGCAGCATGACCTCTCTGTGTCAGAGGTAAGACATCCCTGTTGCCTCATTTATGTGATGGAAAGGGCAGGGGGTACAAAAGCAAGTGAACAGCTCCTTCAGGAGTGGGGTTAGACCATCGGTGCAGGCCTGACCACAGGTGTGTCTCCACATTCGTGCCTTCATATGTGGGATATGCAGCAGTCTGCTGGTCTCACACCCACTCTCACTGATGCTTTTCTACTTTTTTTAGCTACATTTCTAAGTGGAATTTAAGAAAGACATATGCATATAAATATATATATATATATTTGTAAACATTTTTTTAAAAGATCTTATGCACACCAAACTGAGCAAGTTCATGACATGTCTTCAGAAGTTTCTTTTCCAAAGGGCAGGTGCCTTTCCATGGGTGTGGTAAATGTGGAACCCCTGGCCTGGGGCCACTCTTACACCTGCTTTCCTTCCCCTCCTGCACATACCTCTGATCAGTGACTATCAGGAAAGGAGAGGGATAAGCTAATCTTAAGTTGTCCCCCAAATTCTTCAGGCTGTGAACAACACTGATGCCATGAGTAGTGACTGACAGAGTTTTGACTTGGGGTATTTCTGAATAGCAGTTCTTACCTTCTTTATTTAATAAACAGCATGTTTTCTTTCATTTTCTCCTCTCTCCAAAGTGAGCAGGAGAGAGAAATGGGCTGCAAAAAGGCTGAGCTGGTGGCATGTCTGCATCTTGCCCAGTTGTATGTGAGTTTGGTTCAGGGATAACCCTCAACTATGTCAGTACTCACCATTGACACTGTAAATGTCCAGCTCTCAGGCTAGAAAACAGAAAAAGAAATGAGCTTGAGTCCTCCTTTAACAACCAGTCCTATGCTGCAGTAGTTGCCCTTATCTTCACTTAGCCCCAGGTCCGGCACCCTGCTCAAGCCTGCTGCCACTCCCACAAGGAACTGTGGCAGAGGGCCTGGCAGGATGGTCTGAGCCAAGACCACAACCACTGACACATGCCCTGTGCCATTTGTGGATCTACCTCACCTGCACATCTAACTCGGTGTCCTTCTGTGGGAAATTAAATTTGTGAGTGCATAATAATGCTTAATGTTGAGTGATTCTGCATAACCAGGTCTTCTCTAACCCCACCTCCTCAACCCCATCCTGTCTAGAGGAATGCTGTGAGTGTGGCAGCCTGTGCTGTAGTCCAAGGTTGTAGCTGTTTCCCCCCAGCCAGGCAGCTGTTGAGCACCCAGGAGCAATGCTGAGGTTCAGCCCGTTGGCTCCACAGTGATTTAGTTTTAACATACCAAAGATCTACAAGCACGGATGCTGAAAAGGGTAGCATTACAATCGTTAAAGCAATGCCTGCTGAGCATGTGTGTCTCTAGCTTCTTGAAACATAGACACCTCTAACACCTCCCCTGGAGTGGTCTTGTTGCAGCACCATTGGCAGGGTGGGCTCCTGCCCACACAGCCTGGCTTACCAGAACTCTTCCTGGGGAGGAAGGGCCTGACACAGCAGCAGCCTGGTGGCTGTGAGGAGTGCAGTGCAGCCCTCCTTGTAGGTATGAGGCCAGCTGGTAGAGGAGTGGGCTTTGAGCCAGCATCCTGGCAGATGTAAAACAAGTCATGCAGGTCTCCATTTTCTGAGAGAAACACAAGCCCATCTGCTCTTTGGAACAGCCAGTCCTTGCTGGCCACGGGGCAGGGGCTTTGGCTGTGCCTTGGGGCAGCTTCTTTCTCCCTTAAGGCATGGTGGAGTTGAATGTAGGATGGGGACACCCTGTAAATATGGAGAGTTGTAAAGAGGGTCAGCAGATGCCTCTTTTTGCATTTTGGGGAGCTTTTCTCATACAAAATGTGCCTGCATCTTTCTTTCAGCTAGTCAGTAGAGGGGGTAGAAAGAATGGGGATAAGGCAGAAATGCAGCAGCTATTAGTCAGGCCCCACTGCATCCGGTCAGGGGCTGGCAGTTCTCAGCCAAGGACATACAACGAGAGTTTGAAGCCTTTTCTGAACCAAGCACTCCCTACTTTATACCTGTGGAACTCCACTCTCTTGAAAGACTTGCTGCTACAGCTTGCTGCCAGTGTAGGGTACAGTGTGTACCCATCACCTGGGTGATGGTGCTGCTCAGTTGCTTATAGCAGTTTTATACCAAAAATCCTTTGTTTGAGCCAGGAGTGCTTTTGCAACCAGTGCCACGTTTGTTCTTGTGTAAAAGATAGGGAAGGCTGGGGGAAGTGAAAAAAAAAAGGGCCCCAGAACAGCTGTTTGCCTTCTGCAGCAGCCAGAGGTGGCAGGTGGGACAGGGCTGGGAGTTGATGGGGGCAGAGCACGTCTCAGTAGATGCTGGCACAGCTCCACACCCTAAACACAGCATGGACCACCCCCCTGCAGCCTTCACCTGCGCTCACCCAGATGTTTAACCTCCCCAGCATTTGTTTGACACGCTGTTTGCTGGTTGAAGTTTTCGTACATAACTAAATCAGTCGAGCCGATAACCGTGAGGCGCTTCTGTGTAACCTCCCCAAAAAGGTCTGCTGAGTGCTCGGTGTTGTGCTGCCCCCTCGGCACTGCCTCCCTCCCCTCTGCTGGCCTTCCAGCTGTTCACAAGTTGTACATGCAAAAAGGTTTGGTTATGCAATAAAGAGCTTCACTCTGACGGTCTGCGGAGGGGTTTATGTCCATGGATGGGGGTGGGTATTGTTGCAAATAAAAGCAAACACTCCCAAATGCATCACCAGGGCAGGGGGTGGGGGGTAGGGGGGGAATTAAACTGGGCAAATTGCGTCCCTAGGAGAGCTCTCTCCCATTCAGTCATAACTCACAAAGACAAAACACACGTTTGCAATTGGCACTGTTATTTTATTAGTACGAGTATACTGAAACAATAAACTTGTACTGGTATACAGACAATTTCTTTAAAACAATTTTGTTCAAATTTTGAATCAAACATTGTTTTATTATAATAATGAAATAATTTCTACCTAGAAAACCTGCAAGCACCATCAAAGAAAGGGACCATAAAATTCAATAAACAGACGCGAGTGTATCCTACAAATAGACACACCACCATTAGAAAATAGAATATGAATTCTTCCATTTTTTTTTTAATATTTGTTTTAAAAAAGCTAGTGCAAGTACAATATTTTACACTGGAATTACAGAGAGTATGCACGCATATGGAAAAAAGTTCTCCTGTCACAATAAAAGCTCTTAACTATGTCTGTATGCACTTAAAATCTTCTCTTTTCAATAAGGTGCAAAACGTTATTCCCTCCCTATTTCTCCTTTGTACTGGCCATGTCAGCATAATTTCTCCCCAACACAAAGCTGCGATATCCCTTTTGCTGGGCCTACACTAAGGAACTACACTGGAAGTGTGATTTGCAACAACCCTCATTAGCAATACCAGGCAATTTCAAAAAGGAAAAACAAAAATTACTTTAAAAACTACTGCTGTAGAATGGCTGGACCTGACCCTGGCACGGCCAAGCGCTGCCTCCAGCTGCTGCCGGGAGCGGTGACATAGCTAGTACAAAATGATTTTCAGTAGCTCACCCGAACTGAAAAAGGTTGGGAAACTCCCCCTCCCCCCACTTCTATAACACTGCAAAAAGGACAGTGTTCAACAAGTTAATATATTATTAAAAAAAAAAAAAAAAAGAAAAAAGGAGCAAATACATACATTAGTGAGTTTCAACGTTAGCTGACTGTCGTGAAGAGCTGTATCTATGCCTTAACAGATTAGTAACTTTGCCGAGTGTCCAGCCCAGGGGCCAGACTGAAGACACAGACCAAGCCACTGACAGCCGCCCCTGGCCTGTTTTTGCCCTCAGCTGCCCAGATCCAAACCCGATGGACTGGGACAAGGATTCTGCAGAACGTGTTCAGAGGGAGAGTACCTGGGTGCTGGAGTTTTAAAGCAAACGCCAGAGGGGGATCCCCTCGCCAGCAGGTGGGAAGGGGCAGAGCAGTGCTGCCCACGGAAAAGCTGGTGGTCCCAAACCAGCTCCACCCGGGCTGGGGATCCGGGCCCTGAAGTTTCTGCCCATCAACAATCCCATAGCAGAGCAACAACAGCTTCAAGGAGTGACTTACGCTCGCTGCAAACAACACTTCCAATGCATACCTACTGCGTGGTCAAGGGAAAGGGCACAGGAGCTTTAACTGCTCAAAACAGAAACTAACAAAAAAATAAACACCCTTGGATGAAAGCCTCCATAAAATCCTCAGTGGAAGACTTGAGTCCTTTCAGTTAAAAACAAGGAAAAAAAAAAACCAACTACGGAAACCTTAGAGACTGTTACTGTATAAATACTACCTGTTGGCTGAATGCACTTCACTGTAACACAGCTGGGGCTGGTCTCAGTGCCCAGCAGTCACTTGGACAGGGCCAGTATTTCTGCCCCGTGTGCCTGCAGGAGCTGAAGTTGGGTCACCTCCAGGGACAGGGACGGGAGCAGCCTGACACTTCACCCAGGCTCCCTGCTACCCAGCTCATTCTTTGGACAGGAAAAGGACCCTCTCCTCAGAAACTGCTTCAGGATCCTCTCCTTTTGGCTTCTGAAAAACACCAGTCTTGCCATTGGTTAAGACCATCACTGGAAACGTGCTCTGTGAGAGCGGTGGCTCTCGGCAGCTCTGGGGGACAGGGGCTGGAAGGCCAGGGTGCCTCGGGTACCACTCTGCTGCTAGCCCTGGGCTAGGATCCCTTGTTACAAGCACTTCTCGCTCAGGGTTATACTCTTTGGATTTCATCTGGAACAGGAAGTGCCGAAAAAATGTGGAACGGCATCCCCAGAGAGAGGGGGAAAAACGGGACCGAAAGGCTTCAGGCAGAAACTACGTGGGTGATGCTCAGCTGGCAGCAGCTCCCACCCAGGGTGCCCTCAGTGCCACCAGGGTCCCCTCAGTGGTGCCTGCAGAGGGCACAGCCAGACCTCCCTCCAAACCAGCCCTGACCTCTGGGCTGCCGAGGGCTCCCTCGGCACAAGCGAAGAGACTTTAAAGCCAAAAGACAAGTGCAGAATGAGGTTCTGGTTTTGCACAGCAGCCACCCTTTGACGTGCCCGGCAGCTGCGCTCAAGAATTGCTGCTCCAAGGTGTGTTTTCAGCACAGGAATAAACAGTGTGAAGCATTGACTCCATTCCCCAGAAATGGGACCCATGTAATACGAACAGAAAATTAAGCACAGTTGTTCTTTAAGAGCCTTTTAAGTAATAATTCTTCCTGGCCAGAGCCAATACAAATCAGATCATCTAGACATGACATTTGCTATATACAAAAAACATGTAACTTTCAACCTTTCTCTGCTTTTGTATTTAAAAACTTTTTTTTTTTTTTACAAACAAGGTATGAAACTCACTGTTCAAACAGAGCCATCTCTTTTTCAAACACTGAATGAATCATTCCAACATTCATTTTTCTTTTGTGCAATTTTTTAAAACATTACCTGTACTCCTCAATGTGAGTGCTTCAAAAAAAGTTTCTATTTTTAATAAGCTTCTCAAATTAGGTTTACATCAAAAAATATTCCCACAAGGTATAGTGCTACAAGAAAAGATCCTATCAGTAAAGGTAACACATCTGAAGCGAGGTCGTCTATGTAAAAGAAATTGAACTCTGGAGTAGAGGTGTGCAATGCGTTTGGAATTTCCCTATGGACACAAAGCAAGGCTGTCCTCAGGACAGGGAATCAAATGGACATGTAGGCATACACGTGAAAAAAAAAAGCACACATACTTAATTTGTGTGCAAAGAGACACTTCTGCCTGGGGGTGTGTGTGCACGTATGCAAGTCTGCATTGACAGGTTCTCATTTTGCTATGTATTGCAGGATTTGGGGGAGTGGGAGGGTTGGATGAACCAGAGGAAAGGAAATTACTGCCTCCACTCCGGTGGTGCATTCATTCCCCTTGCTTTTCACATCAGCACTGGCCAGAGCCCAGAGCAGACTCTGCTGCTACCTGTGATGGTGGGGGGAAACAGAAGCTGTACGAGTGCATGTCCCAGGTTGCCATTTGTCAAGTTGCTGGGACAGCAGAAGTGTCTGAACAAGCCAAATCCCCTGCACCCGCCCCAGGCTTCCGCCCTGGTGAACCCCGGGATTTTTCCAGCTGCCTGATCAAGGTCAGGATCTGGCCCTGACTGAGCCACACTTCGATTTCACAAAGATTTATATGTGTGCTTCACAGCAGGACCCCGAGCAGCCTCCCCTGGCCAGCCCAGACCTGCCATGGGCACAGGTATAAGTGTTTGCAGAATTGGGTCCCAGGTCACACAGAGCACTGCACCCAGAGCCTCCTTCTTTGAAATAACACTATTAGTGTTTCAAAAAAACTGAGGATTCGCTCTCCTTGATACAGGCTTTTTTTTTTTTTCTTTTTTTTTTCCTTTTTTTTCTTTTTAGCAGTTGCAAGAATTAAGAGAATTTCAGCATTTCCTTTTTACTACTGGCAACACACTTTAAAGTAATATGAATCTCTGCAGAGAGTGTATTTTCATGTTAACCAACAGCTACAGTTCGCGCTGAGCCTGCTGCTTTTGTATTGCAATCCAAGTGAGATCTACAGAGTTTAAACCATGAGATGAAGGAAATCCAAACTTGTCTGCAACATTGTACATCCCTACTCCGGAGCAGTAAAAGTGCTGCTTCTGGTCACATCAGTGTACCACACATACGCCAGCCCCATCCCTGAGTAAAAGGTGTGAAAGGTTTCTAAATGTTCCTTGATTGAAGGGAAACAAGAGTAGTGATGTCACTTCCCCATGCAGAGAAAATGACGGGAACGACGGGGTGAACGAAGCGACGGTGGGACGAAGGAATTAAAGGAATGAACAAAGGACCGTGTGTCCCTCCCCTCCTCCCAAGGTCTGCGTCTTCAAGGGAAAGCAAGCCTAAGGGCAACGCACAACATGGTAAAAAGAGGTCAACAGCGACTCCAATTTGGGTCTTGACCAGAGGACTCGAGGTAAGTGACATCAAACTCAAATTCCCCACGATGTGGCCCAGACAAACTGAAACAATGCCTAAGTTAAATGCTATAAGGAACAGTCACTTTATATATATAGATATATAGATAGATAGATAGATAAGACAGATAGATTTTTTTTTTTTTAGAAATCCCTATAAAGAGGTTTTTGTTTTATTTTTCTTCGCCCTGACTAATTTCTTGGTGATTGTATGCGTTTCGTTGTAAACTAAACAGGCCTGCTACAAAGAGAAAGAAAAGACCAGACGAAAAGGAAACTACTTGTTACTATTGCCAAGCGGCCGCCGCGCAGCAGCGGAGGCGGCGCCTCCTCCTTCAGCTCCCCCTCAGCATCCTCTGCTTGCCCTGAGCATCCACAGCACTCCCCGGCCCGGACCTGCTCCGAGGGATGCTCAGGGCTGGAGGGAGGGAGAGCCAAAGCCCCTCCTTGCGAAGGACTTGGTTCCCCGGCAAGACTTTCCCGAGGGGCCAGCCCCTGTCTGCGAGTTGTCCGGGCAGAGGGTGGCACTCGGCCACGTCGCTGGGTGCCACCCTCTGCCCGGGTGTCATGTACACGTGAATACATCTCTTTTTTTGTTTGTTTGTTTTTCTTTTGTTATGAATTCCTGGATCTTTTTAAGCATCAAATAGAAAAAGGGTTTGTGTTTTCCCGGGGCAAGGGATCTTTTACCATATGTGTTTTGTTTTGTTGGGTATTTTTTGGAGGGGGGAGGACAGGGAGTGAGTTATTAATAAGAAAGGAAAAAAAAAAAAAGGTAGAAAGAGTTCAGAAGAGAAGAAAACCAGGGGAAATCAGAAGTGGGTATGAGATCTAGCTAACACCACATGGGTGAGTCTAAGTTGGCACGTAAAGTATTGCACATCCTACAAAAGCCAAAGCATGGAAAGGGACAATTGTTTGGAAAGAACCAGTTATTTCAGAATTCCTGTCTGAAATACAAGCACAGAACTAATACATTCCTATTGCTCCAAATGTATTTTTTATTTTTTCTTTTTTTTAGTGTTAGTTGAATAGATCCAGTCAGTTTAATAGCCCCTGCTTCCTTATTAACCACAAATGTGTATGCGTATGGTTTTACTTGAGATTTCTGTTTTACCAAGTACACGTGAAGTACAGAAATAGTGGTACGACTGTCAACTAAAATCTGTAATTCTTTCTCTTCCTTTACCACCAAAGCTTAAAAACAAAACAGGAAACAAAACAAAAACAATAAATTGCAAGTGCCCTGAGCAGAGTATATGGAAGATTAAGCAACTTCTCTGAGCAGAAATATTAACAAATAAGCACTAACTAAGCTGTGTGATTGTGAGAAGAAACCCACTCAGCTATTTGGTAGCCCGCTGAGAGGTTAATAAAATTCAAGGAAATTCAAAAAAAAAACATTTCAAGCTATTTTAAACATATTTCAACTTTTTGGTGCACCCCAGAATATGGTATAAAAACAATTAGGTCTGGTGTGAGCTAAATTTCAAGTAACAAGTAACAAGAGTCAAAGCTGGGGTTTGGGGGTTAACATTTCCTCTCTTCAAGAAAAGCACTGTATTTTAGGGGACAGGGAAACCGAGACTTTGAAATACATTTTTTTTTTCCACTTTAGGTCCCCGCGGTTCTGACGACGGGCTTTTATTTCCTTTCCTCCCTGTGAGTGCAGCTTCTTCAAAGCCCCTTGCAGGACGCCGACCCGAGGGCGGCTCCAGGAGCGACACCCCCAGGAGCCCAAGAGGACCCGTCCAGAGGCAGCGAAGGCTCCCCCCGGCGCTCCTGCAGCAAGGCTGGGTGCACAGCACCCCCCAGGACACGGCCCCACCCGGCCGAAGGCGACCCCTGACGGCAGGAATGCCGCCCCCACTCCCGCTCGGTTTGTACCAAACTCTTGAAATGTCGCCTTTCCAATGGGAAACGATGCAATTCAAAATAACAAATAAGAATAATAATAATAACAATAATAATAAAATAACAATAGGTTTGT
>VXAU01002928.1:941558-1085545 GCA_013399695.1 Formicarius rufipectus | reverse complement strand
CTTTTTTTTTTTTTTTTTCGTGGAAAAACTCTCTCAGCAAGTTTGAATTAAAATTCTCAGAGGTGGCCCGGTAGGACCTGGTTCTGTGTGGCAGATACGGCAGAAAGACCAAAAATGAACTCTGAAAGGAACGTAACCCTATGAAATGGCCTAGAGTGTAGGCAGGTTAGTGAGTAATTGCTACATTTGTTTATGCTCTTTCAGACCCCCCCCCACCCCACAACATTATTAGGTAAAAACTGCAGGAATACCACACAAATGATAAACTCAAGATGTGCAAATTGCAAGATTCTTTAAAGTCCATCTTTTTCAAAAACACTGGACAATGATTTTTTTTTCCTCTTTCCTTTTTCCTTTCTCTTATTTTTTTTTTATTATGTCAGCTCACATATGCCTTTAACTCTTTCTCAAGCATTAAAGTTTAAAAAGTGCCTCCTATTAAGTAGTCCTTTGTGGACAATGACTGTCACATACTAGTTCAATAATTCACATTCATCCCTTTGAAACCACATTAAAACTTTCAGCATCTTGCCTGTGAGAAAACTTTACATAGTTGCATGTAGTTACAGTGTTGAAGAGATTTGTTTGTTTGTTGTTGCTTTCGGAGCAGATTAAAGTGATATACAGTACGTACTGAGTGTTAGACCAGGATGCTCAGCAATAAAGTGTGAACAGCATTTTAAGTGCTTAAAGACATTCTAGGTTCATCTTCAACAGCGGATTCCTGTGTCACACTGCACTTTGAAAACAGTGGCACCAGTTGTCCATAACCACGAACTGAAACCAGCACTAGAGTTAAAGACTAAGATCTGCCAACCCAACTGCAAACGATGGATGCCTGTGATCTCAAAGGGGCAGTCTGCGTCTACCTCGTGGAAGCAAAATGTCGATGGCGTGACCCGGTCGGTCTGTCTAACACTGCACAGAGAACAGGAGCGAGCCTGAGCTGGGCGAGGCCTCCTCGTGCCCAGCCACGCACAGCCACGCCANCCCATGGGGGGAAAAATATATATATACATATACACACACACAAATATATATATATATATATATGTATAGTAGAGCCTTGAGTAAGAGTTGGCTTGTTGTTGGAAACACCAGAGACTGTCTGATCCTTTTCAGTAACACCCATGGGTTGTGTTCACCTCCTGGGGTGAGGAAAGCTCTTCACCAACCCACTGTCTTGGGGTTGGCATCCACACACACACACACACGCCCCACACACACCTCTGCTACAGCTCCCTTCTCCTCACCTCCCCTCCTCTCCAAAAACTGGAACAGGAACCAAAACAGCAAAACGAACAGGAAAAAAAACAAACACACACAAAAAAAGAAAGCGACAAAAAGAAAACAAAAAAAATCACAGCTGGACCCTGTCCTACACGAGGTGCTAGAAAACAGGAGCCATGACAACACATTCATTTCCACTAAGGGTGTGTGAAGCAGATACTGCCCCTTCTGTAGCTCTCAATAAACCTAGTCACTGACAAACACTTGTGGAAAAACATATGCACCAGTCTCCTGCATAATACCAGCTGCAACTATAACAACAAGGTTATAACATAAACCTAAAATAAGATGATAACATGTAAATACTGGGTTATTTAGTCTACAGTACAGTAATCTGGATAAAAATGACAAGGGATAGCCTAATTTCCTTTCCCCAAACAATTTTTACTTTCCTACGTTGGATCGACCTTCAATGCAAATCTTAACCTCCTGAGGAATAAAAGAAGGCTTGGGAAGAGTCAAAGGTGGCTCCTCTTCTGATTTCTCTAGTTTTCGTGTTTCGGGGGCTGACCACCTCCTCTTCCTCGTTGCTGGGGGCTTGCTGGGTTCTGTTTTGGTGAGCAAAGGTGCTGCAGGCAATCCTATTTTGTCCGGAAACTTCAGTTCACCGTTCTCAGCTAACATCTGTGCGCTTCCCTGATTAATCCCGTTCTCCTGCTCCACATACCTGTGTCTACTTCCAGCTAGACTGTCATTCTTTGAATGCTTCAGCAAAATACTAGCTGAGTCCATGGGTTGGCCCTTTTTAATAGAGCCGTTCTTCAGGTTCTTGAGCGTGAGCGATATGCAGACATCCCCCACCGAGAGTTTGGAGCATGGCAAATCAAAGAGCTGGCTGGTTCTCTCAGGGCAGCAGGATGACCAGCCTTGTCCAAATACAAAAAAAGGGTATTCTACCAAGACTTCCACGCTGACCTGCAGAAAGACAGGGGACAACAGAGGGAGACAGAGGGAGAGAGAGGGGAAAGTGTGAGATCAACCCATGTGCCCTCACACATGTGCGCAGCGGGCAGCACTTGCCACGGGAGAGGGATAAAGCTGGAATTGCAAAGGTGCTGCTTGGTTTCTCCAAAGTCAGTACACTGGCCACCAGACTTCACTTCTGTCCTCGTCACACTGGGTGTTAATGGCTTCTCTGAGCTCAGAATTTCTTAACACAAGACCTCAGTGGGAGTCGAGCTTTACATTTATCCAGCCACTCAGAGAGGTGCAAGAGGCAAAGCAGCTTCGGTGTCTGGCAGACTGTTCCCCACCACACCCTGGTGGCACCTTGAGCGTGGAATCCAAACCTAAAGGTCCTTTTTCCAACCAGAGGATGGCCCAAGGGAAGCTCTCAATGACACACAATTTCCCAAATGACCATGGGAGTGTCACCCTCACCTCTGCCCGGACAAGCACACACTTACCAAGGCTGACTTCCAGGGGAAGGCCAGAAGCATGTACAGCATTGTAGGATATGAGCAGCCAGCATGAACCTGCCTTCCCCCAGCAGTCCTGTTCCCAGTCCAGTTTCTTCCCTTCTCATACCTGCTCTTCCACTCTGCAGCTGAGTTCACCTGCACCCTCTCAGGGAGAGGATCATCTCTCCTCCTGCTGCAGTTCCTGCACTGTGTCCCCTTTTCTGCACTTTTCCCCACTTTAAAACATACATCCAGTTAGGAGTATTATCTAACCATCTTACAGGGAGCTCCCACAGCCAAAACAGACCAAAAACAGGTGCCCACTCCTCCCTGACCTTGCAAATGCTGGGTCTCGAGATCCCAGCATGATAAAACACCTAAATACTAACCTATCTTGGCACGTGGCAGCAGCCCAGCACTGTGTGGTGCTGCATGTGCAGGCTCAAACATTTGATGTGGGCTCCTGTGATTCCCAACCCACGCTGCTGAACCCCCTCCCACAGCACACCACAGAGAGGGCAGGAAATTCTGACTAATACTCCTTTCAAACTGGCATGTTCTTAACCGCTGTGTGTGACACCAGTGAGGGCTGCAACTGTACAAGGGTGGCTTAGGCTGACAACAGATATCCCCTGCCCTGCTCCCAAGGTCCTTGTGTCCTCTAGAGTTCTTCTCAGGCATGGGAGCAGGATCCCACTCTGGTGGTGTAACCCTTATGTGACAGAGCAGAAGAACACCTGAATAGATGTGCTCACCCCGTTTCTGAGCCATTCAGGAGGCATGGAGTATACCAGCTGCCTGGAGACCCTTCCCTCTCCAGGACCATGGACTCACTTGAAAGGAACACCACAAAAGCCACCTCTCAGCTCTGGGATCAAGGTACGCTGTCATACCCAGCACAGCTTTGTATCCTTAAAAATACATCTCCACATTCAGGACCAGAAGCAGCTTGAGATGCACATTGTGCTCCAACACATCTGTTCATTTTAAGTGTGGACTTTGGGATGAAGTTGCATGGCCTATCTCACAGAAGAGGTTGGACTCTGACAGCACAGTTTCCCTGCTAGTGCTGCTACCCCTAAGCAGGGCCTGAGCTAGTGCTCCCCACATCCCACCATCTCCACATCCCTTTTTGGAAGACCTGATCAGGGGTGTCCTACTGCTCAGAGGCAGAGGCTCCAGAACCAGGAAACCAGTGATTCCCACTGGATGCTGACTGGTTAAGCCCATGCCATGCACCAGCAGCCAAAAGCAGTTTATGAGATGGGTGATTCTGCTGGAAAAACCCTTACTGAGTCTATAAATATATGCTCTGCACTACATGCTAGGCCAGTGAGTAACACTGCCTCTATCACCCTGCCACTGCACCTGCCCAACACAGCAAGCCACTCTACAAGGAATATCCTGCATCAAATACTAAACCTTTTCTGACCAGACCTGTTTGCCATCAATCAACTACAGACATGGCAAAGTGGAAAGGGACCTGACTCTAGGCCTGGTTTAAGCTCTGAATTATGGAGAAAGTGGGAGGAGGTGACCCTGAAAGCCCCATCTCTTCAGGATAGAAACATGCCAGCAGCAGGCTCTGCAGAAATATTTGCCCAGAGATTGGGATCCTATTCCATACATATGCATCTCAGTCTAGCTGAGGTCTAACTGGGAGAAGTAACAAGTACCCAGCATCTCCCATGGACTCAAATGGAAACTTCCATCTGCACCAGAGCTGTAGGCTTTTCTCCAGGCATGGATCGTTTTGTGGACACAGCTTTCTCCTTGATACTGCTATTTTTCTCCTCTTTCTTCCTTCCTGCCTGCTGCATTTTTTCCTCCTTTTTTTACTTTCCCATCCTTGTCAGAAGCTCTTTGTACCTGTGAGAATCATACATGCTTGTGTGCATCATTCTCACTGACACATGAGCTCCTCTTGATGCTCCTTATCGACCTGCAAGTCCCTCTTGATGTGAACACACTTCCACTGCACATTATGCTTTGGGTTTTTTTTTAATGTAGCATCCAAAACACTTGCCTGAACTGTCAGTCACTGAAACAAATGCCAGAATTGGTGGTGGTGATCATGAGTAACACCAAACAATAAAGATGGTGAAGTGCCAGAACCTCCATGATCCTGTCACAGTGTGCATGTATCAAAACTGATTTGAAATGAGCTCCCTCATGGATTAGCAAGTCCTCTTTTAACTCGATGCTTCTGGATTCAGCTGATGAGGGATTTGAGGTAACCATTCCCTACAAACAGTAGTAAAGGCCTTTTAAGTGTGAAATTTCAGTAAAAACATCCCCACATAATTTTTTTCTGACCACTGCATTAGAACACAAAGAATTAACTTTAAAAGCTTCCTCCCCCGGTATTATTGTAGGAGAGAAAGAAATTTGGAACTTGCTAAACCACGACTAAGACTAAAGCAAGAAACCAACACGCTGGTCCCTCTTGAAGTACACTGAGTCTCTACTGCAAGCTACATTTATACTTCTATTTTTTAACACTTACTAAAAACACCCAAAACTCTTCTAGTTCAGCCACTGAATAGCTGCAACTTTATACAGCCCTTTATGATTTTATTTCTCAGGCAAACTCAGTAGACAAGGCAAGCAATTCAGACAGCTCAGGAAACCCTGTCTGGAACAGGAACATGGATGTTAGGTGCTGGAAGATCTGATGCCCAGAAAATATCCTTCCCACGATTTAGAAACACAACAACTTCAGTCTTGGGCCTCGCTGCTGCAATCAAAATAACATGCATTACAGCAAAAGGTGCCTAATGAAAGTCTTTCATGTGAACTGTGTTTTAATAAATGTAAACACACATTTTCCAATTAAGAGTTTTTCTCCATAACACTATTAAAATGTGACGAAACCAGGAGTGGCAGGCTGGAAACAAAGAGAAGGAAGCAGTTCTGGAAACAATGTGCAATTAAGCAGCAGAGCTCTCTGCTGAAGGCCTTGCTGCGGGTGCTGAAAGACTCTCTGGGCCCAGAAACCAGCTGGAGGACCCGTGGAACAGAAGCTCTGCTTCCACAGAGCCAAGTCTCTGCAGTGCTGTGCTCCCACACGACCTCCCCTGCTCAGAACCTGTGGCACTGCTCGTGTTCCCTCCCCCAGAACTGCTGTGAGTGATTTATGGGGCTGTGGGCAGCACCTCGTGCCACGGGACCCACTCGCCATGGCACGTGGTGTGACTGGGCATTCCCCAGAGCTGCCCCTGCCCCTGCTGCAGGACACTGTTACTACAACAAAGGCACTCAGGGCTGTCCATGTTGGGCACCACTGCTCTCCACAGGCACACAATCCCATTTTTCTCAAGAGAAGCCACCTCTTGTCCAGCAGACCATGGACTTTACCACATGAGCTTTGCCATCTGCTGCTGGCCCAGAATTCAGTGACATGCACCTGAGGACAGACCACAGGCACGGCCAGGAGACACAGACCACACGAGGGGAAGGCTGGGAGAGACCTCCATCTGCAGCAGAGAGCTGAACTGACATCTCTCCGTGCCTGTTATGGTGCCAAAGATAACGGAAAGGAGAGCTCAAATTAAAAGTAACCCAGTTGTGGGCATGCAGAGATATAAGGGGGAATTAACTGGATGATGCTTTAAAAAAATATGCACTAAACTAAACTAGTTAGGACTACTACTACATGCTCTAATAGGAGTTTTTGATCTCTAGTGGCGATGATTCTGCCTTTTTTAAAAAAAGAAAATTATTAATTCCATGTTTGCTTTTTGTTTTGTTTTGTTTTGTTTTAAAGCTATACTTCAGGAATTATCAGGAACGGAACTGCAGCATTTCACAAAACTTATTTTGCATCACCTGTGTGTTCTGACCTTAACATCAATGGAGGTGAATTACTGCCTTCCACTTGCTCCTGGTGGCCAAAGAAAGGACAGGTAATCATGATGAAAGTCTTATTACAATAATAATAATAATAATAATATGTGAAATTGCAAAGAGATGTAGATCCACAGGTGTTCTCTTTCAGAAAGCTTGAATGCAGAGACATAAGAGCTGGCCTTTATGTTCTGACCAGTTGATACTTACTTGATTTCTTCCTAATCCAGAACAGGCATGATGTGAAATGGAAACCAACATCCCTCCAGGGATGAGGCCAGTTAGTCCAGTTATTAAGGCCTTTAGGTGGGTTAAGTTTCTTCTGGGTTTCCATACCTGGGAGAGGGTTGGATTTGCCAGGTGACTGGAGGACTGCCTAAGTGCCACGCTGGGGAGGGGCAGCTGTGGGCCTGCAGTGGTACCACACAACAGCAGCTGCTTGCTGCCTCCCTGTTTATAATGCAATTGTATAAGCTCAGCTGAAAATAACCTCCTACCTCTGTGCCTCAACTGGAGAGAAAATTAGCTCATGTTTGCACAGAGTCGGAAAATATGGATTCATCAATACTGTTACGACTTCCCAGAGGTCTCTGGGAGGAGTAAGTGAGCCAAAGCTAATGATAACAACACTATTTTTGTATGCCACTTACTCTTTACAACTTGCACTCCCTTGATAATACCCCTTGAAAAGCTCTCTGCTTCCAAAAGCATGCATGCAGCCAAAACTTAATTGTAATAAAAGACTTTGTGAAGCTGCACTACACACACAGACGTATGTGCCCTGCACTCTGGAGTCAGCACACAGATTCCAGTGCAGCAGCACCGCAGTGCCACTGCTCACAGCAGCGTGACTAAACACTCTTCTCCCAGCGAGCACACTAAGCCTCCCTCACTCCAGGCAATTTTCCACGAGCAAGGACTGCTGCACACCTGCAAATCAGGCTGAATGCTTTCACAGAGCCACGGCAGGCTGAGGGCACGGAGGCTTCAAGCACACAGAAACTCTCTCTCTCTCTCTCAACCCAGGGAAGGGAAAACCAGCAGAGCCGTCCCTGCTACGCAGGGAGGGACACAGCTGATCAGGGAAGAGACCCAAGTCCTGGAATCAGCAGGAAACCTAAATTAAACCCCCGTTTCTAATCATATCTCTACGTGACTCGCCCTCCATTCTGGAAGCATCCCCGGTGGGAAATACAGCTGGGGAGTATTTCGGCTGCGGTGATGTCAGCCTGCTCCTGATAGGCTTCTGTGTAAGGTGACACTTTGCTGGGTGAGCCCTGCGTGCCAGGCGCTGGATTGGTACAGCCTCAGACTCGCCTGCCTTCTGCCAGAGGGTGGCACTCCACGCCCTGCAAAGGCACACAGCAGTACAGCACACAGGGCCACAAATGCTACCTGCACATTTGTCCCTGTCCTGCTGGTGCAGTCCCGTGGCCTGGCTGCAGGGAGGGAAAAGGGAACGAGGGAAGAACTGCAGGGCACAGACTGCTGCTTTTGAAATGGCCTTATTGGAGGCACTGGGCAAATTATAGCAGCTGGTCCTGATCCAAGGACACTTCCTCAAATCAGGCAGCCTGAGATGAGCCAGAATACAGTTCAGCAGTGGGGGGAAAAACTAGTATTATACTGAAAGCACCAGAGGCCCAGCTTCTATCAGCTTTGCAGATGCAGCCACATACATGAATAAACCCACCCAGGGAATCTGTATGCTTGACCTGCCATATGTAGTGATTTACCATGTATGTGCCATCAGGCCACAGACTGCTGTGACTCTAGGAAGTTTTATCTCATCAGAGGTACAATCACTGTTTTCCTTCTCCAAACTTTCAGCCTGAGGTGTGTGACTACCTGTGCCCATATCCAGCTCCTCTCTCCCTCTCTCTCCTTCTGGTTCTCCAATGCTGAGGGTGCAGCATCAGTGGTGCAGAATCTGTGGTTCACAGCACTCAGACCAGCCAAGATTTGCAACAGGATTATTTAAACAGAGTTCCTCTGGGAAGCAAAATGTTACACAGTACACCTGAATTTTCCAGTGTCAACCAACAGAATCTAAATCTCAGAAAAGGACAGCATTGAGATACCACTTTAAGATCAATGTGTTCTCATTCTCAACCTAAAAATACCTCTGCGAAGTTACAGGTTTTCTTCCTGCACTGCAAACCAAAAGACAAAGGTCAGAAGCACAGCCTGCCCAGACACCTGGATGGTTTTTCTTCCCAAATTTCCCTTGATTACATCATTTATGTGAGCCATGCAGTGTTAAAACCACCTGCACCCAAAGCCTCAGTAAAACTCTAGTGCATTTCAGTAACTTACGTGCATGAGAACCATTCCCAGTCAGCTCCAAGTTTTCAAGCCATGGAAATTCACTGCCTTGTGCCCTACTTATATCTCTAGAGTAAGTTCTGAGTGGAACCTAACCCGAACTTTCTGGTGTGGACAGTAAAAACCACTCACCACAATGAAAAATGTAACCTCTCATACTGCTTATACCATTTGGTATTAAATCGAAAACCATGAAAATCCTGCAGGTCTTCCTGGAGGTTCTCCAGCTATAAAAAAGACCCATTTCATATCCAAGAGACTACATTTATCCTCGCGTGACCCTGATGGCTCCCCCAGCACGGTGAGGGGGACGATTCTTGGTCCACGCTTTGCCTCAGGGATGCATGAAGACCCAACCCTGAGTGGATCCAAGCCAGATGAGACGTGCTGTTGCCCAGGGTGGGTCACAGCAGTGTATCCCCCCCAACCCCACCACGCCCTGCCATTACCTGTGCTCGGTGCTCCCCCACCGCAAACTGTATGATGGCGATGCCGGGGCTATGGCTGTCTTCAATCCTCTCCACGGTGCTGGAGTCTATCTTCAGGTCATTGCTGATCTCCGCGCTCTGTATGAAGTCTTCCGTTTTCAAGTCCTCCACCTTCTTCAGCTCCCCGTTGGCCAGCTGAATGATGGACCCCTTCATGAAGTAGGGGGGCAGCGTGGGGGGCGCGGTGGCGGGGGAGGCGATGGACTGCACCACGGGCAGGTGGATCTGCGCCTGCACCATGGTGGCCTGGTAGGCGGGCTGGGTGGTGAGGGGCTCCGCGCTGAAGTTCTCGCTCTTGGGGACGGCGGTGGTGACGAACGTGTGAGGCACTGCTGCGAACTGAGGGGACGACGTGACGATGGCGGGCGTCACCCCCGGCGGCTCCACGTCGGCGCTGCCCACCGGGATGAGCAGGGACTGGGTGCCAGGGATCACCAGGTGCTGGGGCAGGCTGCCGGGGTACCCGAGGGCTTGCTGCTGCCCGCTCAGGTAGCCGATCACCGGCGGCTGCGTCCCGGCGTAGAACGCTGTCGCCGGCAGCCCGACGGGGAGTTGCTCGGAGGCGCTGTGGGTGGTCTGAATGACGGTGTGAGGGGACAGCGTGGCCACCGCCTTCACCCCCTCGTGGCCCAGAGCCTGCTGCGGAGACAGGGCGTAGGACCGGTGGGTCGGCTTTCCTAAGTGCAAGCTTGCCTTGTCGTTGAGGGTTGAGGGGGAGGCCTCGCGGGTGGTGGCCTGCTGCACCTCCATGTCTGCCGTGGGCGTGCTGCTGTTGGGGACCACCATGACAGAGGCTCGGACACCTGAGGAATCCCGCGCGCCGTACTCGGCGGGGCTCGAGTGGACCACCACGTGCCTGGCCTCGTAATGGTGGGGAGCTGGTTTATTGCCTGCTTTGACGAGCCCCATGTCGGCAGAAGGCGAAATGCCGTACCTCCGGCTCTTCTCTATCTCGCCGTTCAGGACCTCCTTGGCCTGCATCGCCTGCAGCCGGCTGCTCTCGGCTTTCTTGGGGGCATCCCTGGTGACAAAGTGGCCCCCCGAGTCCGTGTACTGCACAACCACCTGGGAGGAAGGGCCGAGCGTGAGGGTGTGCGGGATCACTGTCTGATGCGGGTGCAGGGGGACCGGGATGGCTGGAGGAGAGACGTTTCTGACGGTGCTCTGAGAAGAGCTGGAAATGTGGACATACTGGTTCTGCTGGGTGGGTGGAGGAGACCCGGCAGCAATGAGTCCAGGCGTCCTGACCAGGTGCGGCTCAACTTTGTGTCCCTGCTGGCTTAAGCCGCTCATGCTGGCCAGCAAAGTGGAATAAGCCTCCAGCTGGGAGCGCTGGGATGGAGTGGTCGCCACGGCCGTGGCCGCCGCCACGGCGCCGCCGGTCGCAGAATTGGCCGTCGGGGAGATCAGCTGCGAGGGGATGAACCCGGTGTACGACCCGCTGTACTGCGGCCCCACGAACTGGAAGGTGTGCTGCAGGTGTGTGTACTGCACGGGGGAGACGGGGGTCCCTGACTGGGAGAGGGCGGGCGAGTACACCGTGGGCAGAGTGGTGGAGGCTGGCACGGAGCGGGGCGCGCTCGGCGGGGAATAGTCCAGCCCTGCGGACAGCGACTTGTGCAACCCCTGCGGCAGACCTGCCTCCACCGAGGATGTGCCCCCGGGCCGGTGCCGGCTCCCCAAGCCGCCCTGGCTGCTGGGAGGGGTGGGGAGCCATGCCAGGTTATCTGCACGGTGGTTCTCGTTTGGCAGGACCGGCTTCACCTCGGAAGGCAGGCTAGTGGCAGGGATTTCTCGCTTCTTCGGCGGCAGGCATTCATTGCTCCGCTCTTGGTTGGATTTCATCTTTCGCCGTCCCCCCTCCACTGTGCTCGCTTCACTGTCTGGCTGGCTCTGGTTTCAGTCTGATAAATGGAAAGTCACATTTGATTTCTGCAAGGGATCCAGTGACTTCATGAGGAATCATCTCCCTGTGAGCGCGATCCTCCGACAGCTCCTCTGGATTCTGCAATGAGAGGGAGGGGGAGTCACACTGTCAGAGCTGAGAAGTGAAAACAAATGAGCAGGCACCCCGAAACAGCCAACAAGAAAAAAACCCTCTGGAAAAAAGAATCAAATGGTCAGGCATTGCCAGTCTCATGTCAAGGGGTAGCTCACAACTGCATGGTAAGAAGCAGCAAAAATCCTGACCATGTCTGCTAATGCATCAGGAAAACCTTTAAAACTTCAGGCAGATCAGAAAGTCCCCGGCCATAACTTGCCACATTTAGCAGCAGTCATCTATTTCCCAAGGCCCTTTCTCCTTCCTGTGGGAAATTCCTCCATGTGCCTATGGGGCATGGTTTGTTCTTCCAGACTCTCCTTCCTGGGCAATGAGCACACTGCCTTCACCCACCGTGTCCTAAAAAACACAGGAGTGCTGCAGCCACACACAAAATATTTACGTTAGCAACAAGTGCAGAGGGAAGGTGGTGTGTCACTCCCAAACCCTTGAACCCCTCACGTCACAGCTCGCAGGGCTGAGCAGGCAGCAGCTGCCTCCTCGTCTGCCCTCCACACCACAGTCTGCCAGTGCACCTCAACCACGCCATCTATTTACAGCAGCAGCACACAGACAGATAGGGCTCTCAGCCAGGTTTGGGATGTGTGGGTTTTGTTTTTTTTTTTTACCCAGTGCTTTGAACTCCCTCTGCCACTGACACCTCATGTCCAGGTGTCCAGGTGTCCAGGCAGGACTCTGTGCTGGGAGAAACTCCCTGCCACCTGCAGGATGGCCAGAAGCAGGTGCTGGCACCACTATGGCCTCTGGCAGGATCCAACATCCCCCATTTCTTAGGGACTGCCAGGCCAGGGGGGCTGTGGGTACCACACTCACAGCTATGGCCATAGGTCCAAAGGCTAAGCAAATTCAGCCCTGCAGCTGCCTCACCAGAACTGCTTGAAAATCATATTTGAGTTTCTGGACCCAACCCAGAAGCCTCCACCACTGTAAAAGATCACACTTTCCCTTTGGGTTGATTTTGCTTTTGGAACACCACAGTTGCTTTCTCTGCTCTGCATCACCTAATTTACCTAAGGGCAACAAAGTCTTCCTAACTCCTCCATTATCTGCTAAAGAACATACCATAGCTAAAACACATAGTGCTTTGAAAAAAAGGAAAAGGTCTCCCCCCACCTTCCTGAAACCCCCCTTGCCTTGTCCCATAACAAACCGCACGGAGAGTGAAACTTCTGCCCCCACCTCAGCCAGCCAGCACCTGCCATCTGCATTTCTGGCTGTTTTGAAAGTTGTGCAAGAATGGGTGCTGAGAAGCCTCACATGAGCAGCAGCTTAACAAGGAAAGCATGCAAGAAGTATATAGAGAGAAAGAACTAAGAGTGGATGTAAAAGGAGAAGGAAGTAGGATATAGCCCATTTTAAAGGGAATGCTGAGCAGCAGTAATGATACTTATCTTATGGCAAGTAATATTCCTTTGGGGGGATTTCTTTCCCTGCTGCCTCGCTTCTAATGAACAATAAGCCTGATGTTTATATGTGTATGAAGTACTTTGAAGACACACTAGACTAAGATTAAACCTATCTTTAAGAGCACTCCTTACGTTTATGGTCCTCCAAGCTGCTGTAAGCCTGCAGGAAAAGTCCAAACCTCCTAATGGTTTGATACAATCAGTCTTAGACTAATTATTCCATTCTTTAAATATTGATAAACAATAATGAAACACCAATAGCCAGAGCCGGGGGAGGGGAGTCAAGCACTGTTTCAGGGTGGGTTCCCTGGTTTTGAGGTGATGGAGAAGATGAAAGGACTTGGGGCAGCTCTAGATGAGCAGTGATGGCTTGGGCACTGCTATCCTGCCCTGCCCTGATGTGTTGGCCCTGCAACCGCGGCTGGGCAAGGGCAGCCAGGAGACAGGGTCCCTGCTAGATCAGCATGGGTCTTCCTCCTCCTCCTCCTCCTCCTCCTCTTAACAGTTGCTCAGTGTGTCTTGGCAACAGCTAAAATTATTATATTACACATGACTTACAGATTTTCCTTTTTAAGTTTGACTAAAAATAAACCCGCCGAGCTCACATTTGCGCAGTCATCCTTGGTTAACTTTAGCTCGCTGTAGCCTTCTGCCCCAGGCAGGCAGCTTTGGGAGGTAAGTCAGCAGATCCTGGCTGGGGCTGCTGCCCTCAACATGGCGTGCTCGTCCTGCTCCCCTTGCCACAGGAAGCTTGTTCTGGGCTTGGACCATCCTCCAGTCTCTCCTGGATATGGACATGAGCTGCAAGCCAGGATTTAAATACACTCCCACAGGGAAAAGCTGCGAGCAGAGGGCTGGCTTCTCTGCCTTCAACAGGGCCAGGAGCTTGTACGTGGGACCAAAGAGGGCCAGTCTCTTTTGCTGTGATGGAGAAACCAAGTTTCCCACAGCTGATGGTTCCCAAAGTCCAAGGCATATGGGTTCAGCTTCTCCGCATCAAAAGTACTACCATAAAGCTCAATGAAATGTAGCAGTTTCATTCTCCAGGAGCTGAAGCAAAGGGTTTTTTCTCCTAAACAGCAGTGAACCACTGAGTGGCTCCTAGTGTCCAGACTAACATTTAGACATGGGGGTTTGGGTGGCTCCTGATGTCCAAACTAACATCCTTCAAAAATACCAAATACTAAACCTTTTGGGTGCCTTTTTTCTGTTTGTGTGTGTAAATCTTTCAAATGACTGACTTCATCATCATCCATAACAAGAGAGCTGCCCAAAACCTCCTGGAAAACACAGGAGGAATAAATAAATTTAATTGAGCCAAGGGATGAGACAGCCACGGAGCAGTGAATACTGCCCCACTTTTCCAAGCCCAAGCACTTCACAGTGAGACTTTGAACTCTTAACAGACACAGGACTGGATTTGCAAAATTTGCAAAAAATGCAAATGTGCAGCATAAAACAGCCTACTTCTACTTCAAGACTTAAAAGCAAAATGGTAACTTTTCAGCATAATTCAAGTTTCAGCAACAGTAAAGATAAAACAGGAATGATTTTGCTTGGGAAGCAATGAAAGAGAGACAACCCAAACAAGAGTGTCTCAAAGGCAAGAGGTACAAGACCTGGTTAGACAGTTTTTTGCTGCCTGTCCTAGAAAGACAAACGCCTGCCTGCTGCGGTGTGCCGCAGGGTTTGTTATTTGTATGCTCTTTTTGTTTGGATCCGAGTCATTTTTCCGACTCTGGAGATCTCCTTTCTCTTCAACTTCAGAGCTGTCACTCACGATTTGTGAGCTTTGCAAACGAGCAGCAAACACCAGGTGATTTCCTGCTCCTGCTCTGTGTGTGTGTGTGTGTGACACACAAGTGTGTGCGTGCGTGCAGGCATGTGTAATTATGGCTGGGAAGGTAAAGGGGACAAAGAGATCAGGCAGAGCAGCTGGACTTTGGTATCTCTGGCAGTGAGCACACATGGAACATTGCTAAAGTGTCTGGACAGCCAGTGTCCGCTGGCAGCCTGCCCACACTCCAATTCCTGGAAAGGCTTAAGGCAGAAAAATAATCACTTGGAGGAGTCACCATCTGGGCTCGCTCTGGTCCCAGAGGGATTGCTCACTGGAGCTCAGGATGTGCATTTTCATGCAAAACTCCAACGCCTCTCTGTAAGGCACTTTAAATCTTACTATGTTTCCCCAAACAGTGTTTTGCTGTTTATTTCATGTAATAAATTTAAAACTGTGGAGAGGATACTGCTTGAGGAGCTGACCTCCTTTATTTATCCGGAGCTCACTGCAGCACAGGCAAAACCAGCAATGCAAGCCTTCAAACACAGTGACATGCAGCCAGGACTGAGCTGTGGGGTGCAGAGAAGCTTGGACTGAACTCACAAACCACAGCAGCACCTGGCTATGCAAACCATAGGACTTTCACTGACATCAGAAATCAGGCACTTTTTGAGGTCCCACGATGCAGCCAACATCATTTTTTGTGTCTCTAAAGCTCCTTCAAAACTCTGGTCACTCATCACTCTGGTCCCCGACCTTTCTGCAGTTGCCAGCAAGCTCACACCAACGCAAGGGCTGGGGCCATCTGCCTGCTTGCCTTATTGACCAGAGCAGTCACCCGAGGGATGGGGGGACAGCCGTCAGCCTCCAACTTCAGGAATATCCAATTCAAACCAGCCCCTTCCTGTCAAAAGGCTCCTTTGATCCCGAGCCCGAATAACACACAGAGTGCTGCAACTTTTCAACATTCACCTTCCTGCTCCAGGCATCGCCAGCAAACTCTCCCATTTATCCGTGCAATGAAAGAATTGGGTCTCCCTTCCTTCCGACACCGCTGCCCTGCCCAGCATGTGGATGTTAATGCAGCATTCAACAAGCCGAGCCTGATACACGGCTCTTCGTGTCTGGGGTGTTACAGCAGCACAGTCTGATGCTCCCGCCTCAAATCACCCGCCCATCCTATCGTGATAGGATGACTGACTAATTTCGGCAGCGCAGGAAACCAGTGAGAAGGGAGGGCACTTCATCCCACCTCTCTCCTCCCCTCCAAGCAGGCTGGCATCTTGCAAGATCGGATCCAGCGAGGTGAAAAGACAGACACATTGCAGCAGGCTCGGCAGCTGCATTCTGCCTCTCAGAGCTGGATGCCAGCTTTCTCCTCCTGCTCCACACCCTGCCTGCTGCCAGCTACGGATTCATCCTTGGGACTGCTACAGAGTCCACCAGCCTTGCCATGTGCAGCTCAGCACATGCCAACCACAGCTAGAGGAGCCCATTGTCCAACCCGACCGATTTCACAGCTCTCTGGCAGAATTCCCAGGAGGGCCAATTGCAGAGAGCCATTAATAAGAAACATGAAAACCTCTAATAAAATCTGAAGTTCTCCTCCCAAAATGAAAGGAGTCCTGATCAACACCACCACGTCTGCAAGACAGATTGTCCACTGCAGTGTTAGCTCTTATGATGCTTTTGGGAATCTGCCACAACAAATTGCTACAGGTTTCAGCACAGTGAGCAGCTACTTGGCATGTCCTTCCTCCTCCCAGTCAGATCAGATGGATTCCAAGCAATATAAAAACCCAGCCCATCACTGCACATGAGATGCCCAAAGGCTTGACCTTCCCATGGAATTTCATGGTGCAAGCATGTAGGTACCAGAGCTCAAAGAGGAAGATTTAGGAGGAAAAAAATAGTGAAAGACACATTCCCAAAAGGACAGACAGATGATGGAGTTCCAGGACAGCCATTCACAAATGCAGGTGATACAAACTGATTACTAGGAAACAACTCCAGTGGTTAACTGTTTCTGCTCCTTACCTCCTGAATTTTGAGGGCAAGGAGAGATGTGCCTGTCCTAAGCAGGGCACATGCCTCCTGTTTTACTGTGGTTACACTGTGGTTAGGGACAGAGTTGTTGTGTGTAGTAGGTGCTGGTGAACTGCACAGGAGTATGGAGCTAGACTTGGCTTCCATTTTGGTTAAGCTGAGTGCTGAATGAAGAGCTGGAACTCACTTTCAGAAGTTTGCAGGTTTCTGCCATCAGTTCACGTGGGTGCCATTACCTCGTTCTGCAACAGGATAGGTGCCTGTACTTCCAGCCTCTGCAGAAGTCATGCCCTCTCTGGAGGCACAGCTGACCTTTCTGTGCACACACACAGCAGTGCAGCTACATGTAAGCCTTGCAGGGCTGTATCGTGGATGATCTAAGCAGATTCACAGCTGCCTACATCCTTTCTTACACAAAAAGCCCCCTATTAACCAAGGTGATCCCTCCTCCTCCAGCATGCTTTGCAGGGAAGTGGTACCAGGGAGGCCGTGCCAGGTGCCAGGCAGGCTGGAAGCAGGGCAGCATTTCTGCTGAGAGCCACAAGCTGACCCCACGGCAGTGCTGCCCCCCTCCCGGTCCACCCTGTGGGCACACCCTCACTCCCTGGCACAGAAATGCCCTGCCTTGCAGTGCCAGACCTGGGGGCTCAAACAACACCAGTCAGGCCTCGTTTCTTGCCTCTGAAGAACATGATACCAGTTTACAAATTTATTAAAATGATAAAGGCACAGGGATTTTATCATCATCATCACCATTACTATTACTACTTCTTTTAACTTGCCCTGCTGCTGCATGAGGCCTTTCAGGCTCAAGGGCTCTATCTTTTCTCTGGAACCCACATGGTCAGGAACTTAGTAGTTTGGCTAAAAGTGGAATTTCCCATCTCATCATTTGACACCAGGAACTGGAGTTTTGTGAAATAGCACCAGGTATCTACAGACTGGTGATAAAAATGCAAGAGTTGACAGTGCTGACTACAGTGAAGGCTTTTTGAGGGTGAATTGCTGGACTCCTGAGCCTTCTGCCTCTGCAGAGGAAGGGGAAGGACGTAAATGCCAAGTAAGAGTCTAAGCCCTGGGGCAAAGCCATGGGAGTCTGCAGAGCTTGGTGCACATCTTTCTCTCTCTGTTGCCCAGCAGAAAGTGCACCTCAGCTGACCTCATGAGAAGCACCTCTACCTGCAGCCACAAAGGAAAGTGCTGGGCTTCCAGCTCAGGCTGGAAGCCCGTGCACAGTCCCACGGGCAGACTGACCCAGCTGTGATGCTGCAGCACACATGATGATGGACCACCATGCTGCCCTGAAGCTTCCACAGCCTGACAGAAGCCTGCCAAACCCCTCCAAAGCCCTGCTCCGTGCCAGGAGCATGAGGACCACCAACCCAAGGTGCCAGGGAAGTCAGCATGCCCCTGTCACACCCCCCAGAGCCTGCGGTGGCAGTGTGGAAGCCGCGGAGCAGACACATGTGTATGAGTACTCCTTCCATCCCACCCACACCAGGACAGAAAGGTGAATCCCACCTGTGCCACACCCCAGGTGGCCAGTGCTGCAGGTAACCTTTTATCTCCTGCACTGCACTGACTGCTGCCACAGCAGGACATCGGGCTGACCAGACCAGCTTAAATGACAGCGCTCAGCAGCATCCTTTACTCCTCTATCCATCCCCTAGAGGCACTTCTGCAGCCTAAATGAGCAAACAGAGTTCATTTATAAACAAGCCTAATACCGAAATTACTTTGTTGATGTTTTTCATTTATCTGAAATGTGCCTGGCTACAATGGGAGCTGCCTACACGATTTTCCATTGAAAATTTCACACGAGGGACTCTAAACGTAGCGACACCCACTCGCCACTCATTTTAACTTGTGACAGAAACTGTCATGCCTGTATGAACACATTTGTACTGCAGATATGTCACACAGGTCCCCTTCCATGTGTCTGAAAACACCCCCTACCGTTCTCTCCTTCCTCTGCAAAGCGATGGGAGCTCTGCTGCCAGGAGACGTGAGTGAGACCCCCACGGAAAACGACAGACACAGGGTGGGTTTCCCCGCTTTGAAAATCAGCCAGGAACACCAACAGGCAGCAGCCACTTCACAGAGGAGCACAGGGGCTCCCGGGCAGGAGTGTGCCTTTCAGCCTGGCTGATAAAGGGATGGTGTGAGAGCACAGCTCCGGGGGCAGACTTGGAAGGCTCAGCTGCATGCTCAGTGCCTTGCCTTGGAAGTCCTCCCTGCTCCTCTGGTAGATTCCACGCGCTAGCAAATTGGACTATAATTAGCCCATCTGTAAAGTGTGAAACGTGCACTGATGTTAAATTCCCCTTGAAATGGATTCCAACACCTTGCCTTCCCTCAGGCTTCACTCGGCAAAGCTGTAACTCGAAGCAGTTCTGCACAAGCCCTTGCTCACAGCCTCAGCACACCCTCCCCAGCCAGCGTCACTGACCGGCACCGCTCACAAAACCCAAACACCAGCAGTCTCGAGGCACACAGCACTTTCCCCCAGCACTACGGAGGGCCGAAAGTTCAACATCCCCCTCAGCCGCTGTGTTTTCTCTAATTCATCAGGTTTTTTTCCCCTCAGCTGCGTTTGGGTGTGTCCTGCAGCACTGCCCACTTGACAATCTCAACGCAGGCAACACGTTGCTGCCAGTGCAAGTGTGAATAGACCAGGGCAAGAAACAAAGGCAGACCAGCTCTTCTGCACCCCCTCTGCCCATGAATCGCCTGCCCTGGCCCTGCAGCCCACGAAGCCAAGTGGCTGGTTACTCCTCCTGACTCAGCATTGCAGGGAGCTTCCCTCCTGCTTCATGGAGAGAGAACGGGCACAGAGCCCAAATCCATCACCACGTCACTGCAGCGAGGCCGGCCCGGCGAGGGTGAGATCACCCCGACTCTTCTGACTGGGCAAACACGAGCAACAATCAAAAGGAAATGAAATAATGCAGGACTGTAACAGCATAGCAGGCTCCACAGTCAGGCTCCAGTTGCAATTAAAAAACCCACCTGATCCAACTAAGAATGCAAAGCATCGTCGTTGTTCTCAAGCAAGGAATGCTGACAAATGAAGGCGGTGTGCTAACAGGCAGTGCCAGTGCTCTTAATTTAAGGATGTGAGAAACAAAGGTATGTACCATCCAAGGCTACCAGAAAAAACTTGCTTTAAACAACAATCAAAAAGGACTCTGAGGATTTAAAAATGACGTTTCTTACAAAAAAGAAAGAAAAAACAGATACAAGAAAACCTTTTGCTCCCCTTCTCCCAGCCAAGTGAAGAAAGAACAAGAAAACACCAAAAAATCACACAGCTCCCATCAAGGTTATTTATAGAGGAGTTTTGAACTCGGGCACTAAACCCATTCCTGCATGGAACCTGTGGGTCCAGTGAGGCACAGCTGGGAAGTCTGAATGGACCTTCTGCAGAAGCCACTGAGCCAGGGCCACATTCTCTGACGGCTGAGACCCTCCTGCACGAGCACCTTCCCCAGCCATGCCTGGCACAGGGCAGGTGGCACCAGTGCCACGGCCAAGGAGGGTGAGTGGCCACCTGCAGCTGCTCCCAGCCATTACTGCAGCCCTCTCCTGGGGCTCACACGGAGCACAGCACGGAGCTGGGAGGCGTTATGCAAGTCTAATGTGCTGCCAGATCTCTCAGAGCAGGCAGCAGCCAAGTCGCTCCCTCCCACCGTTGGCTCAGCTTCATTAACTTAATCAGGTATTCATTCATTCATTCACTCACTCATTCAAAAAAAAAAAAAAAGAAAAAAAATAAAATAAAAAAAAATCCTACTAAACCTGGCAAATAGCCAGTGCCAGGCCTGCACGGAGCATGCTCACAGCAGGCACTGGGGCTGGAGCAAAAAGGGGAACACAACAATCCTCAGGCTTCAGTTCTGCTCCTTTGCCACAGCCTCCCCAAAACACGAGGGGCTTGGGAGGTCTGGGGAGGTCAGACACTGGTGTGGGAGACCACGGGGTCGAGAGCAGCCCTGGAAGTCACAACAGCCAGTAGAGAACTTCCCCAGAGCAATGACTAATTAATTAATTTGATTATTAAGGGGGGGGGGGAAGGAGTTGTGGCAGGATCAACTCAACTCCTTCTGCTGCAAGACTGCTACCCTTTCTTCTGCACATCCCACATAGGCTGTTTAGCTTAATCCACACAGAAGGGACCAAAGCAGAACAGAAAGAGGAAAAAGAAACAGAAAATAGCAAAAAGAAAGGAAGCATCACACAACCAAGGTTAAAAGCAATGGGTATTGGAAATCTCTGTTTGATGCCCATATCTATAAACATAAGATTTCCTACAGGCATGTAGCACTCAGAGTCCCGTCCCTTGCACAGTTTTTGCCCTTGTTTTTCTTAGTTTTTACATGTAAGTTTGCAAAGAACATTATTACTTCCCTCTAGCTGTCATCAGAATGACTTTCACTGCATTTTTTTTTCCAGCATGCTACAAAAAACCTGTTTTATGACTATTCAAAAAAGCAGGCCTTGAGAGTCAGCTCCGATTTTACTGTGCAGAGTAAAAAAAACCAGGCTGGGCATTGAGGAAAGGGGAGAGGTGTCACTTTTCCCACGTGGAAGCTGAGTGACAGCAAGGAAGCAGTCAGCATCTCTCCTCCCCTTACCTCACTCTGCCCTGGGCAAAAGAAACCCCAGATGGCAGGTTACTCAGAGCAAGTCCATAAGAGTAACATGAAAATAAAAAGCACTTGAATAGTTTTTCAGTATGGTTTTATGGTTATGTAATGAAAATGACACACCCTGGTGCCAATCCTCAGCCAAAGACATGGTTCACATGCCTCAAGGGCATCCACACTCCCCACCTTTCTCCATGGATGCAAATCAGATCTTACAACCCTCCATCTTCTGTTATCATGGAGAGCACAAATACCTTCTGTAGGAACTTCAGCTGCCTCTTCTCTAGATAGCCTACGAGTCACTGTTGCTCTTCAGATGAAAAGAAAACCCTCCTGAGATCTTCTACAGCCACTGCCACAAACCACAACACAAATGGCAAATCAAAGAGAGACTTCCAAAAAGGGTTATTACTGTAAGGGCAACACTCAGCTGAAGGTCTGCAGTTCAGGTGCACTTAGCAAAAGCATTTAAAAGACCCCAGACTGTTACTCTGATCCCAACCCTTCCTCTGGCCATAGCACAGAAGCCCATGGCTAACTCCTGGATCCCCTCCTGAAATTCTGTGCAGGTGAATGGCTCTGAAACACACCCAAGTAAGCAGGAGACAGACTTTTGGGGGGACCAGCTGTTGACACATCTAAGGGCTGCAAGTGAAGGTTCCATGCTGCAGCTCATCACTGAGTGGACAGCACAGAAGGGCTGAACATCCTCCTCTGCCACATGGCAGCACAGAGGATTTGCTGAGAAAAGAACTACTCAAGATGCTTTTACTGCATTAACAGAATTTAGAAAAAGAAAGATGCAAAGGTGCCTGAAGATGACAAGTTTCTTAGTTCTTGGCCTTCTGCACCCCAAAGTGTGTAGGACACCAGGCAAGCAGCATCAAAGTACCCTACACTAAAGACAGGCTCCTCCTCCAGAAGTTCAGTCTCAGGCTAAGGGCCTCTCAATCATCCAAGCACTGTGGCTCTTTCCTTCCCTTGGTCCCCATCTCTAACCCTTCTCCAAATGGTCCTCGAAGCTCAGAGGCTCTGCCTTTTCTGCTTTACCTCTCTTGCACCCCTGACACAAGTACTTCATCCCAGACACAGTGCAAACCCCTCCTCCTCTGCCCAAGCCCAACAACCCCTCTCCTGCTTGAACACCTGCTCAGGCCTTCTTTGAGGCAGCAGACCCCTTTCCTGGCACCAGGGCAACAAATCACCCTGAAATTCCTCCTCCAGACATCATGCTCCATACACTGGAACACCCAGCAAGATGTGATTTCTGACACAGCTACAGGAGTTTTAGAGCAGGCTGTCAGAAGATCAGGAACACAAAGGAACAGGAGAAGAAAACCAGCCTGGGAACACTCTGAGAATGTTATCCCAAATGTTCCACACTTGGGCAGAAGCTCTAGTTTGATCTAGTTAAATAAAAGGGGATGTGGTTTGAGCAGTTCTGGTTCTTTATATGAATAATTTCACTTCCCTCTCTGAAAGAATCATTAGAAGAATGTGGGGTTTCATGATTCAAGATAGAATGAGAAAGCAATATTTCAGTCCTGTGAAATGAGGCTTGTCTGTCCAACCACACTACCAGCTCAGAGTTCACTTCTCACAAGTGTCAAGTATATTTTCCATTCTGTATTTCTGCAAGCCCCAGTTCTGTCTGTTGTCATCACTCATGGGGATTTACCTAATCCCTGAAATGGCAGGGAAAAAAATCATCTTTTTTTGCTAGAGAAACAGAATCATGTCTTGAGCACACTGAGAAATTCAAATTGTACATATCATCTACTGCAGCTCCATTCATCCACCCCTGTTGACAGTATAAATACAAATGGGGCCCAAACCAAAATGCTGAACTGCAGTCCAAATGTATTAGTGGCATTTCTTAGAGATTTCCACTCACTTTTGCTGTTTCTCTGCTCACAATCCTCACACTTCAGCATATTCAAGCAGCTGCCTGTTTATGCAAACAAAGCCTGAAAGAGAAATGTTGATTCCCCTCTTCATCAAAGCTGGTGGCTTCAGCTGTATCCACTGGTTGCAAAGGCAATCAGAAGTCAGGGATTCATTTAAAATCTATGATCTTGCAATTCAGCTACAAAGGGAGAGCTCACAGCTTTCTCAGCACAGAAATGCACCTTTCTGGAGCTTTATCTTCCACAGGGACACACGAGTGGCAAACATCCCACTGAGGTTTGCCAATGAGCTTCAGTGGGTGCTGTACCTGAAGTGCTCCCCCCAGACTGGGACTAAGGCCAGATCTCGTGTTAAAGCTTGTTCTCTAACCTCACCAAAGACAGGAGCTCAGTGTCCACACCAGCTGAGGGCCTTTTGGAAGCACTCCCACTGAATTAGGGGAAGGGGAAGACACACAGCCTGGGATCTGGGTCCTCAAAACCTTTGTGTGCTCCTCTTCAAGCCAGCGTTTTAAGTGCTGTTCTCCCAGAAAAGAGTTAAAATAGGCTCAGATCCTCCCAGTGCAAAGCGGAACCCAACAGGGAACCTTTCTTGGGAGAAATCCCTTGCACCTGAGAGGTGCCTCAGCTCACCAGGGCATCCACTCCAAGCAGGAACACCCAGAGTCAGCCAGGTCTGCTCACAGAGGCCCCTGTGCCTCACTGGGGAACTTCAGAGCAGAGCTGGGTGACAGCTCTGATGCATCCCCCCACCCCACAGCAGCCACAGCATTAACCCCCATCCCCACTCCTGCAGCAAAAGGACAAAACGAGGCAAAAATCCCTTATTTACATTTGTTTAGTCCTGGACCAAGTGGTTCTCCAGCAACTAATGTGTTTACCACTCTCTCTGCCTACTCTGAGTTTTTCTCCTGAATGCATCGTGATTTTACATCTGTTAATCTGGTTTGGTTCCTCCTTCATAGATGGTTAGTAATTTGCCGACTCCTTGTGGTAAATATGAAATAAATGAATGAGTGTCACATTTTCTTCGTAAAATGGAATAACTGCTGCAAGGGATGATACATATTCACTTGGGTACAATGGACATGTTAGAAAAATATGAAATAATCATGAGCTCATACAACCAGGATGACTAAAACAACATAATTGGTCAGAATTTATTCAACTTCTAAGAAAAACCTTGACAATACTGCTATAAGGCTGGTGAAACCAAAACTGAAATTAGGTGCACAGCCACTGCTGCCCTTGGGCTAAAATTAGGTAAGAACTAACAGTGTCTAATACAAATGCCATGAATTCTTCAAGGAAAAATTATGTTGGGAAACATTGTTTTTGAAACCTGAGACTGTTGGAAGCAAAAAATGCTTGATATATTTGCAGTTGTGGAAAACTGCTGGAACTTCTTCACAAATATTTTCCCAGTAATATTGAAAAAATGAACACCTATTTGCTGGGCCCAAAATGAAGTGTTTTAAACTTTTAATGAAGGTGTAGTTAAAAAATGCTGTAACTACAAGAAAAATGTTGTTTGAAATGAGACCATCCCCTAGCTGGAATACAGAACTATAGGCTTTGCTGCACAGCTCTGTGAAATATTCTTACCAATTACCTGATTTTTACTGTATCTCAGCTCTTTAAACTCTCCTCCCATTACAACATGAAACGTTTTTTTGAGATCTTGGAAATTTTGATGGGCAGAAAGATAATTTCCTCTTAGCACTGATTCCTAATGAGATTTAAATCTTTCCTAGCTGGGGCAAGACCTACTCAAGCATTTTGAAACATTGCCAGGTTGATTACCCACGTATCTGAAAACTCACATCGTTGCTCTTGCCAGGCAAGAACCATGAGCTACAGTGAAAAAGGAGCCTTTCTTCTGCTGTAATGGCATCATTCAACTCACCACCCAAAGGTACAATTCTGCCTGCAAAATCTTTCCTTCCAGTTCAAATTGCTGCCAAGACAGCCCAGCACCTTCTCTGATGTACAGCCGGGTTGAGGTGACAGCCACCACACTGGATTAGTGGGAGGGACCAGAAGGGAGAGAGAAGGGAACTGCGGGACTGTCTGGTGAGCTGGTGCTGCAGCACCTCAGCAGAACCCAGAGATGCTGGTCCATCCCATTCAGTGGGGAAGGAAGGGGAGAGGAGGCACCTCTGGTACAGCGTGAGCTGCTGCTGAAAGCTGCCTGCATAGCTAACAAGGGGCACCCCAGAATTGGGCTATGAAAACCCCTAAATAATCATCTTATAATAATGAGAGGTAATAATCTCCCATTGGCTGCATTGCCACATGACTATCAGTGAAACCCTGTACAACTTCAGTTGGCTGGTGGGCTGCTGGCAAGGATGGGAACATGTCTGCTACACCCATCCACATGTTGCAAGGTTCTCAAAAACTAAGATTCTGACAGCTGTGCTTTGTGTCCTCACTCAGCCACACTGTGCTGCTGAAACCACTCCAGTGAGACGCTGCAAAGGTGGGGTGACACCACTGAGTCATCTGCATCATTCAGGCCGAGGGCTTGCCCAGGACCTCAGTGAGGTCCAGGAGAGCCCAAGGGGAGCAAAGCACTGTGAAAACACTGTCAGTCACAGCATGGCCACGCTGGACCAGCACACAATGGCTCTCCCATGCAGCTGCACTGCCTCAATCCACCAACCCTCCCAGACATGTCACAGAGAAATTACCAGCTGACAGAAAAACAGCAAGAAAACCAACCTGCACGCCACCCACCGCACGGACCTACTGCTCCAACTAGACAAAGTGTCTCCTTGCACAGCTTCTTCAGGGAGTCAAAGACCTCCTCCAGTGCAACACTGACAGCCCAGCCCTGGGATCAGCAGCTGCTGCTGCTCTCTGCATGCAGAGTGTTGAGCAAACCAACAGGGATGAGCTCCTGCTCCCATCAAAATGGCCAAGACGTGGATGACAGCTCTGGTTAATTAAGACACGGGTTCAGACTCTGTCGCTCAGCCTGCAAATCAAGCCAGTCTGACAAGAAATAGCAGCTTTTCCAGTTTTCAGTCTGGGGTCAAGTACTCTTTGTGCAGTTCTGGTGTAAAATTATTTCTCCCCACACTCTGTTCCTTTCTGAATTACCATTTTAGCATTTTGCTCCTTTATTCTCCTCATTTTAGCATTTCTGTCACTCTTGCTTGCTCTTAAATGTTATTTTCTGTCCTTGCTTCCATATCAGTTAAAATGCCACTATCACTAACAGCATGAGACTGAGTCAGAACTGAGCCTGCGCTCTCATTTCTGACTCCAGGAAAAAACCAAACACTAAAAGCCAAAAAAAGTCCTGTGAATTACATCCCCTCTCTGATGGCCAGACCAGGAGAACTGCACTAGTGCAGTGTGTCAGTAAAAATCTATATGACTGCTATGAAGTGTTTATTGTGACACTCTCTACAAGAAAGTTTTGCTCTGTCCTGTCTTTTCCCACCCCTCCAGTCCAAGGAGTGAACACTGAGAAGGTTGGCAGGCTCATGAGAGCATTAATTCATATCTTCAACATGTTCTTAAGGCTGGGGTTTTTTTGCATCACTGCTGCTTTGACCACACAAACCCCTTTCTGAGGGGGCTTTCCTGTACCCCTGCAAGACACTGAGTTCATTGCAGAGAGTCCACACTTCATAGGCAGGTAAGCACAAACTTTCTGTAAGAACTCAGACTACTGATCTCAAACAGGGGTTAAGCAATGTTAAATATGCACATGAATGGCCATTTGTTTAGGATTTAATGGTAAAGATTATAATCTTTAAAGAGAAGAGCTAATGCAAGACAACCTTTGTTTTCTTCATTTCCTACCTGCAGAACGTGGCCTGAAGACACTGGATGCAGAGGAGGTAACACAATCAGACCCATTCTGGGTAGGTAATAAAACTAACACTTTTTGATAGTTACAACCTGAAGTTTTGCTCCTTTACTAATAGGATGTGTTTGTAGCAATGGGAACAAGAACAGGCCTTCCTCATACCAGGAATTTATTAATAAGCCAAATCATGATCAAATGAGCAGAAACAAACTCTGTCCATGAGTCCATTCATGCAGTGGCAGTCCTTGCAAAACATGCAAGACAAGATCTGTTCTGTGCCATCAGAAAAAAAAAAAAAAGCCAGTGAAGAACAACGGCCTTTAAAAATCACAGTTATAAGAGATTATCTAATTACCATAATATTTAATATTATAAGGCACTAATAGTTCTCTGTTATCATCACTAGCACTAAAAGAAAATGGGAAATTGGCTCTGATACCAAGAGATAATGAGGAGAGGCTCTGCCCTCTTGGTCCTTGGTTTTGAGCCAGCTCAGGTTGGAAGTGAAAGTCATCCCTGCTGGTACCTCTCTGAAGTGAGCTGATGTTGGGCTTGGTCCAGTTCCACATTCACAGAATAAATCACAGCAATGGCTCTGCTGGGGATGGGAAGTCTTGAAAACATTTTGTCTCTGGCTTTTTGTTACCATGCATATAGATCCTAGCCTGGAACAGGGCTATTTCTCCAGGAATATTTACTCCAAAGCAAATCTCACCAGTGGTGACTGTATGAAACTTGCATGCATTTTATATGGCTTTGAAAGTAGAATGATTTGCCTTGCAATAACAGGGGTGTTCTTACCCCATTACTTTGGTGTGGGGCCGCAAACCCAAGGACCACGAGGTCTGCCAAGCTCCTGGCAACACTGGTGGTGGGTGTGCATCTCAGTATTACTACTGCTCACTTTTTAAACATCTGAGCCAGGCTCAGCTTCAAGGTGCATCCTGGGTCAGGCTGAACCTGGAGGACCTACACTGGCTGAAAACCCTGCAGAGGCTCTGTGTTGTGCAGCAGAACACCTTAAATCCAGCTAAACAGCTAAACCCAGTTAAATTAATGAAGATGTAGGTTGATAAAAAGCCAAATAACTCTTTTATTTTTGGAGGCTGGATGCTGCAAAGTGTAAGCTCACACTGCATCCCTCTGGACTGCCCTTTTCCCAGCCACGACTGCAGCAGATTCCAGGGCAGAGCAGTTTGAAGCTGCTGTGCTGGCTCATGGATTAATGGAAACTTTGTCCTCTGGGGCTCTCAGCCCCAAACCTTTCAGGAGAAATGAAACCTCTGAAAGGAAAGGGAAAAAAAAAAAAAAGAAAACCAGTAGTGGAATTACAAATAGGTGTCTTTCTGACTTTCAAATGAGATATGAAGCATCTTCATTTACAATTTAGTATTTCAGCAAGCACTTTATTGGAAAAGACTATGTAATGGGTTAATTTCCAAATGTCATTTATCTTTACACACTGGGGATGACTTTCTGTAATTCACTTGAGGCTCCAGCTCTCACAGATTAATACATCACCCTCCAACTTGAGAAGATAAAAGCCTAACAAGCTCGAACCTGCTACCCGGGCTATATTTAAGCAGTACAGGGTAATGACAAATACCTCCCATACAATGTGTTCTCTTCACACTTCCTGCAGGAGCTGCTGAGCGAGCCAGCTGGTGAGATGGAGCCAACCAGCCTTGCTCCCAGCCCCACCACCTCAGAGCCCCCCACTGCAGCTCTCCCCTCCCCAGCAGCACCCCCTGACCCCTCCAGAGCTGAGGGCAGGGCTGGCACCAGCTCAGGGTGCTCGTGGCTCTGTCCACACCCCATCAGTGACTCTCCCTCCTGCTTGGCAGGCAGGCAGGAAGGAAAAGACTGCTAGGGGTTGTGTGTGTGCAGTTTAGTTTTCCTTCTAACTCCCCGGGCTGGACTAAACATTTTGCAGCAGAAGATGAAGACTGGGTGTCTCCCCAGCAGAGGGGGATGACTATGGTGGGCAGTGCAGGAACCAGGAGGGGACACCACGCAGCTGCACAGGCCACATGTGGGCCCAGATGCAATTTGAATCACTTTTGATTCCTTCTGTCATGTACAAGTGGTGGATGCTGATAAGCATGCAGGGACCTCACACTCAGAGGAGTTCATGCATCTGGAAGCGAGAGGAGGGCCAGGCCAGCCCAACAGGTCTTTGCAATCTGCATTGTCTCCTCTTGACCAGATGTTACCCCAGTGCTTTCCAGGACTGCTTTTAACATCACAAAGCTTTAACTGCAGCCAAGTACAATGACCTCCAGCTGGAGCTGGCCTTCCTGCCCAGGGTCTGAAGCCTGAGTGATCTAAACACAGCAGCAGGATGTTAACCTAGCTCCTCACCCTATGTGGGAACAGGCTTGTATCTCCAAGCAACGCAGATCCTCAGCATCCTTCCAGCGCACCTTCCAGCTCTCCTCCCTTTGGTCACTGCATTACACACACTGATCCCTCACGGAACCAGTCTGGAGAAACAGCAGAGCAAACAGCCAGCCTTTCCCCTGTGCTGGACAGCAGACCTTGGCTACAACTGTGTTCCACAGCCATCAGACCCTGGATGAGTGCCACTGGGAACTGGAAGGGTAAACCATTATCATTCAAAATTACAGTTACCTTCCACAGATGTAACACTCGTCCCACCACAAACTTCCTCATCTAATTAATGCAGGAAGAGAAGCCACACTCCCACCCACCTGGCCATTTGAATGGGCTCAACACATACACCATAAGACTGTTTCCAAACAGCCTCTTACAGTAAAAGGTCATTTATTTCGTTGTGTTAAAAGCTTTCTAGGCCTTCGCTGAGCCTGACTGTGTGGGAGCTGCAGAAGTCTCACTCTCCTCTCCCAGGGGTGAGTCTTCTCGCCAGGGCAGCCGAGATCAAAGGCTGATCTAGGAAAAAAGAACTCTCACTGCCCTTTGTCCTGGGCCTCGAGGCTTTAATGCAGCCCCAGCTGGCTGAGCACAATGCACTCACACTCACTCTTCCCTCCCTCTCCTGAGTCAGGAGAGCGTCAGAAACAACACAATTAGACTAAGCCAATTCTAGCTTTTCTTGCCAATTCTACCTACATTTTATTTAGACAGTGTATCTGGATTCCCAAGGATATTGCTTTTCAGATCATCATGATCTCACTGTAGTTGCTGTTTAAACAAGCCCTGACAATATAGCATTGACCAACCACTTTTTTCCCCCACAACATCTTTGCAGAGATGAATTCAATTCTTCAGCAATGGCAGGAACACGATTAACTACTTGCTGCAATCATGAGATAGTAGCATCAACTACCCTTTTTTGTCTAAATTTTAAAACACAAAGAGATGCAGTAAGAAATGAATGAAAGGGTATGGATGCCTGCAGTGAAGAAATCCTTAGTACCTGCCATGTATCTGTTTCCATATTCTGATTTGGAATGAAGAACTACTGAGACAAACAGCTTTTTTACTGACCCCAGAAACAGCTTTTTCTTTGAAGGCAGAAGGAGACTTGGGCCACAAGTTTATGAACCCAGCGTGTTTTCCCTGCAACTTCACACTGTATCAGGTTTGGCTTCCTTTTATTGTCCTGTCCATTCAGACTGTAAGCACTTGGTTAAATGATCTGGCAGTTGTCCTGCCCAACACCTCCAGCGACACCAAGTGAACTCATCCTTGGGCACTCCACAGCGATGCCACATCTGGCTGCCCAGGCTGCTGCCAGTGGGCAACACCCAGGACCTCACAGACCACCAGAAGCTGTGAGAGCAGTAGTAACAGTCCAACCAGGCACCCAGAAACAGTGTAAAGCAACAGGGAAACAGAGTGCACCTGAGCTGGTGACTGCTGCAATGCATTGCTGGCAGGAGTGCCAGCTGCCCAGCACCAATCCCTGCAAGGACATGCTGGGCTGAGGTGTGCGATGCTGAGGGCAAGGAATTCCTCTCCATAACCTTCTTTATGTGTCTGTCTTTTCTGTGGAATCACTAGCCTGATGCTCCTGGGATGGAAAGCACTGGGATAGAAAGCCATGTTCCAACTCTTTTCCCACTTATCCCTGTTTGCAGTCAAGGGTAGCCAAACACCAGGTGACCAGAAGCTGCAGTCAGTCCCCTCCCAGGAGCAAGCTCCCATCCTGCCCAGGGCTGCACAGCTTCCTGGGATTTAGAAACACGCGTGAAATCCTGTCCCCAGAGGAAGGAAAGGTAAAAGCTCTGCACAATTTGCCTGGTTCAGGGTTTTGCCACGTGCCATCTGGCCACTGCCACCAATATCACCTGTTGATGCCCTGGGAGGTTCCCCCCTCACAAAAAGGGGTTTTTAGGCACAGCATCAGAACATCACCAGCTGCCAGGCCACTGATGTGGTCTTCCAGAAGAGCCTAACAGTTTTACACATAAATTAGATCCCTGTATTTTATGATCAGGATGCCATTTATGTTGGTCCTGGGTATAATATAACTGATGGAAATCCACTGTCCAAGAGAATATGGTATCTTATAGAGAGCAACTTAAACTTCTGTGTGGGAAAGTCAAGGAGGAAAGTCTGCATGTTAATAACACACACAAGGCACAGTAACTTCTGTGCATCTTTAAAACAGTTCAAAACATGGTTATATTCCCATTTCTCAGCACTGGTTATCTTTGTTCCATATATATGGCATAATTTACCACTACTTCAGCTTTGGTGGAAAAGCAAACACAATTTTGCACAGCTGTACCACCTCTTAAACCACTCCACCCTGTCCTTTTTTAAAACTATTATTTCTTTTTCTAACATCTCTAAGAAAAACTCTTGGGAATTTTTCTAGGAGGGGTTGTCAAGAGTTGGGTATATTCATATGATAAAAATGCATGTGCCCTCAAAACTTGTATAAACAAATCTATTAAAGTAAATAGAGCAGCCCTTACAGTATAAACACTCCAGTTTAATTTTTACATCTTTTCCTTATCTAGTAATGATTTTTTTTCCCCTACCAGAAACCTTTGCCTGTGCCTAAACACAAGGTTTGTAACACAGACCCAGCCCCTGGATATCTCTGTGCACCAAATAACCGACTGAGTGACCTTAACTCACTGGAGCAGCAACCAAAGCCCGTGTTCCTCCAGCTCTGCACCTAAAAATGCACTGGAGTGCCTGTTCCTGTGCCCCCATGGGGCACCAGTGTGCTCAAAGGCCAGTCACTGGGGACACCTGGGGACTCTGCTGCAATTCTGGTTCCCATTCTGGGCTGCACTGGGCCACCAGAGCTGGCTGAGGGACAGCAGAGGCAGCGGTGGCATTTCAGTGGACAGAGACTGGGAATCCAGGGCTTGGCACGGTGGGGAGGTGGAATGCAATGAGCTGGGCTGACTGATCTCTGGGCAACCAAGCAACTTCATTCCAGCCGGAGCCAAGTCAGGTGCCCTGTGAATTACCAGAGTGACAGACCCGTTTCCTGGGCAGGGAGTGAGACTGTGACCAGCACATGCTGCAAACTCGCTGCAAAGAGTCCACTCGGGGTTTTTAAAGTGAACAGACACACCCAGCAAATGCTTTTTTCCCTTGGCACTACTTCACATGATGCAGCACTGCAAGCTGGCCTTTCAGAGAAAAGCAGCTTTCCCAGACAAAGGGCAGAAATGAACAGAAATGTTTACAGAACCTCAATAGCCCCGGGGAAGAGATTTTGCTTTATTTGCTGATATTTGCTATTGGTATTTATCTGATCACCCATGTGCCAGTTTTCCTTAATTTAATCCCTGCACTTGACATCATTTCTCTTTGGAAGGAATTGCTCAGTGGGAAGACTCTGGACTCTCCAATTCTGTTTCCAACCCTCTGTTTGCTCACAGGGTAACAGCATGCATACACATCTTTAAATCACAAGGAACCTATTCCAAATTTTCCTGATGTAACCTCACTGCACCCCAGCAGAAAGAGAACTCTTTTTTATGACTTTGACTTCACAGATGGGAACAAATGTGTCGAGTTCTTCAGGGGATACTGCAAACTGGCACTGGCAACAGGTTTCATTAAAAGGTCATGCTGAAAACTGCAGTGTTGAGGCAAAGACACGTATCCTCCCTGAAAGAGTAGCAAAATGGGCTGAGGGAATAGGAAGAAGGTGGGGTGTGGACAGCTGGGAGATGCTATCATTTCAGTTATCAGCACTGAAGGTCAGTCAGTATTTTCATCACTACTCTTGCAAGCTTTTCAGTGCACTGGCATGACCCAGACAGGAAAAAAAAAAAAAAAAGAAAAACCAGAACAACCACCAAACCACAAAGAAACCAAAACACACCTTCATGTAAAGTAACTGAAAGAGTTAAGTTACATTCACCATCAAAATTCATCACTTATTTTAAAAAGGAGGTGTTCCTTTGAACATCACTCTATGTCATATTGTTTTTTAACAGGGAAATGAGGTGCTTTAGACCCCTAAACCAGAGGAATATTTTCTGTTTTCTTGTAATAACAGTGGTGATGGATGATGTCACTGAAAACTCACTCAGTGGAAAACTCCAGCAGCTTCTGATCAACTCAGTACTTCATGGCAATGCTGTCTCTCAGATTTGCTAACAGATTTTACTCCTGAACCTTGTCCCCTGATGTTTGTGAAACTGCCCCAATCACATGGGTTATCTCCCCAGTCCTGCCAAATCATTCCAGCTTTGGTTTGTCTTAACACTGCATTTCTCTCATCTTCCACTTCAGGTTCACTGTCCTTACGTCACCCCAAAGAGCAGGCAAAGAATGAAGAGGGATTCTTGGGGAGAGCAGAGATAAAAGAGGAGGATAAAGGCAAGAAACTATTTGTCTGCAAACTGATTAGTGGAGAAAATGCTTTACAAGGCTACCTCATGGGGAACGTGCCATATCCAATAGCAAAAAATCCTCCATGCAGCTGCTTTGTAAAAATCCCAAAGCATAAAACACAACTTTGAAGCCAAATTAATGATCCACAGCACGTTGGAAATTCTTCTGACACTTCTGTAGCCATAAGGTTTTTTCACCCTTTTGACTTTCAGCAGAGCCTCAGGAACAACTTGCTCAGACTGATGGAACTTGGGAAGAGAAAACACCAGCAGGGATTGTCACAATGGAAACTACAGTGAGGAATACAGGGCATATTTTGTGCCCACAGCTCTTCTTCCAAAGTTACTCCAGGCTGAACATTTTGGGATATAAAGGACATATTTTGTGTCCATTCTAAATGAGGTAAGAATAGAAATGTCCAAGAATGTAATTCTCCTAATCGGATTTCTGAATGCTTTCTCTGGGGTTCACCAGGTTAGTTTCCCTTTTGTTTAGCAGTAAAGTTTTAATTTGTATAATTTGGTCTGTGGAGAGCTAGAAGATGACCTGCATTTATTGCTTAACACTATCACCAAAATTTTCTGCAAGGCTTGGATGACTATCTTAAAACAATGGAATTTCTGTAGGTCAAATCTTGTCCCTCTCAGTAAAAAACATTAAGGAAAATCAACCAACCAAAAAGCTAAGAGAGCCTATTCAGGGACCTGAGAGCTACCAGCCCTTCAGCAGAGGGCCCTAACCACAAGTGAAAGCCTGGGTCTCTCAGGAAATTCGTAGACTGTGGAGAACATTTCCACTCCCTCAGCCTGTTTCCTGCCCTCCACTGGCCATGCCCTTCCATCTGCACACACCTGCAGGGACTGCAACTCCGTCACCACAAATTTCTGGGTATTGTTCTCCAAAACCCTGTATGCATTAGCAGGTGGAGCACACCAAACAACTTTCTCTCAGTTTCTTCACAACTTACCTGGCCCAGTATCCTAAACAGACAGAGCTCCAAATATTGCTGTGCTGTGGGAAGGGCTTGGCTGCAAATCCTGCTCTCCCTTTTCTAGCTAGCCCCTTACAACCTCTCTGGTCCCTTTAGAGGGTGGATCACATGGCTTTCCAGTTTGCAGCTGCTGTTTCTCTAAGGTGCCCAGGTTAAACAGCCAGGACATTGCTCCTCTTCTCTTCTGCAAGGTCAACCCACAGCTGCTTCCCCAGGGGCTCCAGACTCTGCCCTGCAAAAAGGCAGTCCCTGAAACTCATGTATGTGAGACCTGCATTCAGGAGCATCTGAGATCCAAGGGATACTGTCAGGCCCAAATGCCACTGAAGGAGGACATGAATTGTTGAGATGTACTAAGGGTGGCTTTCGGTGCCTCTTAATATCAGGCAAAGTTTGGTTCATGTTGTTTCACATGATGTAAGACAAGAGCAGCCTTCGTGCCCTTGAGCTGCCTGTCCAGTGACTGAGGACCTGAGAATTTGTAAGTGGTATCAGAGCAGCTTTAATTAAAATCCATTTCTACTCTATAAAATGGGTGAGAGTGACTACAACAGTGACTTCAGACTTGCAGACACAGGGACCTATGGAACAAAATGTATTTATCAGTGCATCTGGCAGGAGAGTGCCATACCCACCACAGGACAAATGCTGACCTCAGCTGTTAGGAGACTTTCCATGTGCCTTATCACAAATGCCAGATTCAGACTAAAACAGGCAACAACTCCAGCTCCTTGATTTGCCCTCCTGTTTAGACTGGGCAAGTGAATCCAGTGAGAGGACCTGCAATGCGTGGATGGTTCCCCACCCACAGCTCCTTTTGGCCTCATAAAAACCATTCCCTCCCTCCTCAACACACTCTGGAGCCTGCAGAAAGGCATAAAGCATCCCTGCAGTGCTTGGTGACCCTGAACAACCTCAACAGGTGCCTTGCTCTCGTGGAAAACACATGTTGCTCTGGCACTATTAATACACCCGGAGTGTGAAAGGCATATGCATGTTTGTTTGTGTGGGGAGCATAAATTCTGGAGATCCCAGGTTTGCAGCAGTCACCTTTGGAAGCTCCAGAACTATTTGTGGGGACAGCCCAGGCACAGGACCACGGGCACTTGGGCTGAGCGAGGAGCAAAGCCCCACAGGCCAGGTGGTCATGGGGAGGGGGCAAGGGCAGACCCAGCACGCTGTACAGAAGAAGGTCTCAGTGCTCTGGTGACTGAGAGGGTTCACAGAGCAGGGAAACAAATAAATTCATCATGCTGCCTCCAGACTGCCTGGCTGAAGTCATCCCTCTGTCCACAGTTTCCCTCATCACCACATGGACAAGCTGCTCACTCCCCACATTGTTAAGTACAAGGCAGGAGTTTCAGATTTAAGAATTCAAGAAGGTAAGTCAAATTGACTTCCTGGGAAGTGAGAAGAAGGGAACTACTGTCAAACAGGCCCTCTACTCGTCATCAAGCAATGAGTAGCAAAGACATATCCTACAGACAACAACTGTTCCAACAACTCTATTTGTCCTCTGGATAGCTCTGGAGACACACACAGCAGAAAAGAAAGGTCTACTTCTGTAGCAAGGAGAAAGGAGCACAGATCATGAACTGATGGACAGAAATCAGGCTATAGGCACAAGTCCTCTTAACCTGACCACAGCTGCCACTTTCAACTCACACCAAATGAGGAAAGTGGCCAGATGATGGAAATGCTCTGTTGCTCATTTATCTCAGGATCTCCCAGTTTTATGTACAGATAGAGGAAACTGTGTCCCTGAAACCTTTCCCTCATGGCTGGAAGATCTCTAGAAGGTGAGAAAGGCATCGATTCAAACTTACCAACTTGTGATCTTATCAACCCATATTTCACCGATCAGACTCCACCACTCTGGCCACATGAGAGCCTTGGCCAAGCAGTGCAGAATTGAAATGGGAAACATGAGGCAGGTAGCACTACATTTTCCCCCCTGAAATCACATAGCTGTCCTGCAAACCTGTCCCTGCTCTAGATTAGTGATGCAAGAGAAAGATCACCAAACAACACACATATGCACCCCACACACCAAGTGTACAGGGACCAGAGTGGAGAAAGCCTGCAGCCTCTACATTCATGGAGAAAACAATGATAAAGCAAACAAAAAACCCCCAAACCAACACCACTGCTGACAGCTAAAGGGACAGAAGACCAGCTTTTTATTGCCCCACAGGGGTCATGCCTGTGCATGATGAAACCGTGGCTGTTAGCAACAGAGGAGACACGTAGGAAGTGTTACCACCCATGACATCCTTTGCAGACACTGGGGAGTCCAGACCTCACACAGGAATAACATTCTTTTCCTGCGAAGTGCACTGATGAAGAAAGCATTCCCACACCCACACCCTTTGCAAAGGGACAGTTGATACTGCTTCAGGAAAACAAGGCAGGGATCAGCCTTGACCATCACCTCCCACCAGTGAGACAATGCAAACGCTTTTGGTCCTGAGGTAAGGAGTCAATGAAATTACATTTCTGTGCAGCCCTTGGCTGATGAGACCACCTTCAGACTCTCAGGGCAGTACTGTAGAACCCATCTCACCTTCTGTGTCCCCTAGGTAGGTCCCTTCCTCTTGGGCTCACAAAGACTGCACCTGATGTCTATGAAGGAGATCAGGGAAAACCTCTGCTGTCCTCTGCTGCACCAGACCTCTTCCAGATTTGCCTCACTCTCACATGTCTCCTATCAAAAACTCACTTCCCAAAGCCCAGTACAAGACCTATGGATGTGTTCACCCTGCTGCTTGAAGCTGCTACTGCCCAACACCATCCCTCTGTGCAAGGAGAGCCTGGGAGGTCACACCTCAAGCTTCTCCTCACCTGAGGTGACAGTAAACCATTTTCTTCTTTTTTTTGTTTTGTTTTTACAGCACATGTAATGATCAGGTAAAAATAAAATAGAACTCAACTTTTAACAGGCATTTCGAAAAATAACTATGAGATTGAACAAGGCAGAAACTTGACGTTGTTGGGGCAGGGCTTCTCTGCCTGCAGGCAGCCTGTCCTTCTGCCTCCTCAGCCAGGTCTCCCATGGGAGCAGTGTGGACTACAAGCCCCAGAGTAACCATTCAACTCTGCATGGCACCCAGCAGCACGTTGATTCACCACCATGGGCTGTACCTGCTTCCCACAAGAAGACCCAGAGTGCAATTTGCAGGGAAGGCATAGATCCGATGGGCACAAACGATCTGCTAGAGCACTGCATCGATGCCCACCAACCAACCCACCCCCTGCACAAGGGGAAAGGAATGATGCTCAAAGCAAGCCATCTTTTGCAGGCATGACAGCTGTTCCAGCACTCCCTGGCAGGAGCTGCAGTTCCTACTGCAGCCTTGTCACTCTCCACCCCTCTCCTCTCCCAGCCCACCTCCACAGAGCCAGCAATGCAGGAGGGCTGGTGGCAGCCCCAGGACACCTCGGGAGGGCTGCACAGCATTGCTTCCCTGCTCCTCTTTCCTGAGCCACCCTGAAGCGAGGGCAAGGGACAAAAGCAAAAGATCCAGAAACGCTGGACTGGGATATAGTCTTGAACTGCTCATTAATGGCATTGCGAGGGAAAGAGGCAGCAACTGTGTTTTTCCAGCCCGAACCATCCAGCCCGCTACAGCTTACTCCCTGCTTTCACACAATTGATTAGTTTGGGGGAAAAAAAAAAGTTTATCACAAAGCATTCATTTAATTTAACTATCCACAGAGGTCTCAAATAACATGCTTCACAGGTCCTGTTTCAGACTCATAATGATCAGCTCAATCCCCTGCAGCCCCAAACCCCTTATTTAACACGCACCTTTGGAGCCCAGTACGGTATCACACGGCTGACAGAGCAGCAATTAAAGGAATATTTTTAAAAGGGAAGGATGGTGAGAGAATAATCAGAGATACAATTGTCAGAGCCTCGTGTTAACTGAGGACACCAGAGGAGTGTGGCTGAGCCAGCCTCCTCACCGCTTAATGTGAATAAACAGCTTACGAGTGGGAGAGGCTGAAAGGGGAGCAGCCTCCTCCCCTGTCACGGGAGAGGGAATGTGATGATCACCGAGCCCCAAAAAAGCTCTCATTTGGGAAGCCCATGAAGGGAAGGAGCCTGCAGCTCCTCCCCACGGCTTCCTGACGGCGCTCGGTGTCTCAGCACCCCATCACATGGGCAAGTCTCACGCCACCTTCTCAACGCAGAAACACAACCGGCTCCGAAGACAAAAGCTTCCTGACAGCCTTTTCTTTCAGGTGCCTCTCTTTCTGATGCCTGACCAAAGTCCTCATGCTCTGGGCCTCTGAAAAGCAGCCCTGAACCTAAAGCAGTGGCAGCAGGGGGCTGCCACCCTCGGGTGCACAGCAAACCCACGAAGGGAGGGAGGGCTCTCCCCCTGCAGAAGTGCCACCACACACTTCCACCACCGAGCCCTCGGTGGCACGAACAGATGCACAGCCACACATCTGCACCTCACAACTACAGGAAAGAGCTGCCCTGCTGTCCCTGGAGCTTCCCCTAAAAAGAGAACTTTAGAAGGGATGGACACTGGAGAATGGCTTTGCTAGTTCAGCAGAAAAATTTCTATTGCCTAGGCTTGATAACCAGTTTTCTTCTCAAAGAAGGGGTCTGGAGAAGCCTCCAAATTACTCCTGAATGACAGTTTTGAGGTAAGTTGCTATCCTCATAAAGACAAATTGAAATTAAACATATGACAGTAGTACAATATGACATATGTACAATAGTACATATGACAATAGTACAAATACCTTATGCTAAGTGACTCAGAAGCAGTATAATCCAAGCTTTCCCCAGAAGGGTTCAAGATTGGACTGGGCTCCAGGTCTGAAGACTGTAATAGCCTCTGTCTGCATCAGTGTGAGCACGGAGCATCACCATCCCTGAGCTCAGCCCTCCCACCGTGCTGCTGCCCCGTGAATACAGCCCTCCGTCAGGTTGCCATCAACCCCCTCAGCTTCTGTCAACAAACTTAGCGCCTGTTTAAAAGGAAAACAGAAGGGGAATGGGCCAGGAAATTATCCAATATGGTTCTGAATGAGCACTTCAAGTGGCAGAGACCTCAGGAGTCCCATAGTTACCACTGCTGGGAAACAATCTCCAGCCAACAAAGACATAAAAAGACCCACCCAAGCAGGCGAAGGGCTGCAAAGCTAAAGAACTAGGAGAAGCTATGAAAGAAAATACATTATTAAGGGAAAAAAAAAATCAAAGCAAGAACACCAAAGGAGAAAGAAATAAGTCTCCAGGATTAGCAGGAAGAAGTACAGATTTAAGAAAGATCCATTGTGTGAGTACAGCTTTATAAAAGCTTACAACACAGCGACCTTTAAAAATAGCTTTATTTCTCTTGCCAAAGAACCACCACAACCTGCATCAAATGAAGTTACAATTCGTCAAGGAGCTGAATGCACTGGCTTTAATGGGATTTCATGGTGCTCAGTAACTTGCAGGATTAGGTCCCTGCCACAAAGAGCTAAATTGTCTAGGAAAACACACAGGAGGAGACAGCAGTGGAACAACCCCGAGGAGTTACACTGAGCACAGTCTCTAACATACAACTGAACGCTACCAGCTGTTACAACAGACACATTCGATATCCCGGGCTGGAATTCAGATGCAGGGTACTGCAGGCTTGTGGAAAACACACTGTTTTCCTCAGCTGTACTACGTTAGATTTCAGCAAACAACCAGTGCTTTGGGCTGGGGGCGTTACTCTGTGTATTGTTTATGAAGGCCATCGATGACAACAGCTGGGTTACCTCCTGTCCCAAACCAGCCCTTCCCAAGCACCACCTTGCAAAGCCTTCAAGTCCCAAGCACAAGTTACTCCAAAGTGCTGGGGGAGGAGACTGGTGAAGTTATGGTTACATCCCTTATTCCTATGGACCACACTCAGACTTAAACACGTTGTTAAAGCTGGGACTGACAACTTCTTAGGAATGCATGCCTGTCACAGCAGGGCTCCCCAGGTACTGCCTCATCCACTGGCAAGACTCAACCAGGATGAACAGCATTTCCATGATTTTTGGTAAGAAAAGCACAGTGGCACTCCAGGAGCAGGGAGATGCCATCAGTGACATTCTCATGCTCTCCCTTGTCTCAGGGGTCGGGTTAGAGAGGTGATTTACACAAAAGTAGCATCACATTTTTCCTTACCATAGTATTTCTAATGGTGTCTTCAAAGCACACAGCAACAACTACAGAGCAGAGGATTTATGCTCTAAATGTGCACCTGGAAAAACAACTGAGTGCACAGTTTGCACAAAATCGGGGAAGAGATGCCAGCAGGTAGGGAACTGCCTAGAGAGTGATCATGCTGAGGTCACAGGCGGGTGATGCTCTGGGTGTGGGTATTGCTGCTGGCAAAGTATGAGGGTGACTGAAACAGGGAAAAACAAAACAAAACAAAACAAAACAAAACAAAAAAAAAGAGAAGGGGTAGAGTCACTTGCAATAAAGATCCTGCAGGTTGCTTGCTGCTGCTCATATTCAGGCTAAGCCTGCAGTCCCATCAGTGAGGACTGTGAGGCTGAGTTTGAACTCTCCAGATCAGCCTGGTAGCCTTGCCTGCAAGAGTGCTCATCACCAGGCTGACAATCCCTGCTCAAGGCACTTGAGATCAGGACCAAAAGGGACGCTTGGAGGTCAGGTTTAAACCTCAAGAGCCTGTGGGTGGATGAACAAAGAAGGGGTGGGCGTGTCTGTAAAAATAAAAGACCGCAAGACACCTGGTTTCTCAGCACTGCTACCAGCCTATTCCTTCCAACACCATTAATAGCATGCCAGACTTCACAGAAACAAAAGCAAGCAGCCAGGCTCTTCCTCCCTCCAACAATAAAATAGAATAGCATAACAGAGGCAAAGATGGATTCAATTAGCCCAAGATCTTTTTTGATAAAGATTACTCAAATAAGCCACATACGGAAGCTCTCTGCATCTACAACATCTCTGCACCATTATTTGTAATAACATGACACCTCACTTTGCAGAAGGTGCCACACTGGATACTAATAGCACACTTATTATTAGATTTTCTGCATGGTTACATAAGCCTGCAAAAGAGGAAAAATGTAAATGATTCAAGAAGATATTCTTCTTGTGGTTCTCATGAAGTCTTTAGTATCTGAAGATGGAAGACGATCCCTCCTGGCAAGAAACAATCAATTTTTATGCTTCATTAAAAGAGTTCTTTTAGTACTTTTAACAAAATGCTCGAAGGCAAGTCAAGCGAAGAACATATATATTTTTTAAACTTAAACATTCTGTGCTAAATTTTACTCTCAGATCTTCCAAACTCTTCCCCTAAAATTAAAATGAAGCTGTGCATGCAAGTTGGTGTTTATTTTTTCTTCATAATCTGTGATCTGAGGACATTTTACCCTGTCTAAACCCAGCTGCACGAGCAGGCACGAATTTCACAGAAGGACATAGTAAGGGCAAAAGCTCGGGAGATATGCACTGCCTCTGGTAACGCTGAGGCAAGAACAGTAACACCATCAACCAAGGTCAGAAGTCAGTCCCACCAGAATAACTTAGCCATGCCAACACACTGCCAGCAGGTGCTCAAGAACCTGCCCAGCTGTGTGACCTCTGCACTCCTCTGCCATTATTCACAAATGCCCAGGTGACAGCAGCGATCTCTAAAGCACACGATGACTTGTACAGTCCCCAGAGGATCTTTCCTCTGAAAACAGTGTCACACACTCATCCCCAAAGTCCATCTCTGCACCCACAGGATGTTTGCCTGCTGACCTCCCTCTGGAAACACTGTCTGACATGATACACACCCAGAGGAATGGTGGACTAAGCCACTGCTACTGACCAAAAGTATCTGGGATGACTTTCCAGTCCCTTAGCCATATCACAGCACTACACACAGGATCCTACAACTCAGCAGATGCAGGCAGGGTTTACTCCATGCTACAGCATCTGCCCTTCCCTATCAATGAGCAGAACACTAACTGAAGTGCCATACAGCCTCATACTCCACTGCTGTGCAAACGGCATAGAAATGCTGCTGTCACTGGTGCACAGGGTCTGCTCACAGCTCAGAGAAGTGCAATAAATCTAACCCAAGTTCAGAGGGCTGGTTGGAGAGCAGCTGCATGCAGGAACCACTGTTCTCCTCCCTTTACACAGAAGTGTAGACTTACTTTTTGGAGGACTCAGCGCTCTTGCCTCAATGCATATGGAACAGTGCCCAGCCCAGGGCAAGCCTCTGGCAGCAGCAGGGACCGAGGTGGACATCCCCAGCACAGCAGAAGGCTTTGCCATTGCACTACCAGATCTAACAGGTGTCTAGATCATGAAGACAGCACGAGAGCTGGCTCACCTTGTTTCTGGCAAACGTGTTACTTCCACAGCTCATATGCAAAGACATGCAGTGCCCTTCTGAGACACTCCCTGATTTGCCCCGTGCGAGGGAAGTTTTAGGGCACTGTATCACTGTACCTTCATCTACTGAAAAAAAAAACAACAAAGGGAGGAAAAGAAAAAAAACAATCAACTACTGCAAAATTGCTAAGCTTTAACAGACAGAGTAAACCGTGGCAAGGAGTTTTTAGACCCTGCATGAAGGTAGAATGACCAATTTGGCATAGGAGGACAAATTTCAGCCTGGTTCCTTTACCTGAACTGCAGCTGGAAGTAGCTACGTTCCACCTGTACATCCCTGATAAGATGACCCACAGTACCCAAGCAAGCCAGGATGCACTAGGGTGCTTACAAGAAGCAACCAGGACATTCTGAAGAAGCCACACTCATTTTTTCAGTCTTCCATGACGAGACCTGGGGATTCTAAGTCATGATCTCTGTTTGCAAGAGGCAAAATGATGTGGGGTACTGCAGGTCCTCAAATTCCCTGATGAATTTCCATAACTCCATGAATTCAGCACTTTGAAGAAGGCTTTTTCTGTCCTGCAGTACTCCATGAAGGTCTTGCAGGTAGCTCTGCACAAACACGGGTGTACACCTGTGTCCCTGCTCCATTCCCTGCCAAAAACAGCCTTTGTGGGGACCAGCATTTTTGAACCTCATATACTTAAATTAGGCTTCTAAATCCATTTTTAGGAACTTGCAGAAACACTTGATTTTTAGATGTGCCAAGCAGCTGCATCTACTTGTTACTCTCAAGAGAAGATGCAGTTGTTCAGCACCTCTGAGTATGGGACCAGCTTTATTTAGGTCCCCAACTTCAATCACCCACAGAAGAGCAGAGTCAAGTGAGACTGGAATCCTTTTCAAAGTGTCCTGCTTTTTATACAAGCATGAGATAAAGCTGCGTGTATTAGTGAACACAGAACTGAACAGCATACTTGGAGCCACTTGTACCAGCGACATCCCACATCTAAGTAATTCCATTCAAGTGTAAATGAGGCACATTGCAATTTCAGGATTATTTACTATATTTGTTTAGTACAATCACCTTGCAAGAAGCCTTAAAGCACTTTATTTGCAAAGAGCTGCAAAAATTGCCCCTAGGAATGTGGGTACAAGGTGTTGTGTTTTATTTTTTTTGGAAACACTGAAAAACATGAATAGGAAAAAAAAAAAAGGGGGAAAAAAACGCACACAGAGAAATATGTTCTTAAACCAGGAAGAGAGGTATAAGATCCTTTTGAAAATGCAGCTCTCAAACCAGAAGGAAAAATTCTTTTACTGCATGCAGGTGGAAGCTACCTGCACTCATGGAGCTACAAAAAGCAAAACAAGATAAGAAAGGACTAATCTGAAATGTCTTTACTAACTTAATATACCCAGATTGAGTTTGCAAGCAGGTTATTATATTAATTATTTACAGTCTTGCCTTAAGGGGATGTAGATTTTTGTGTGTATGCACATTCGGATTTTTAAATATGTTTCTAATTGCTGATACGAAGAGTTTTGTTCTTTGCCTCAGAAGAAATGATCTGATTCCGCCTTCATTTTCCACTGATCTAACTCTACAATCCAACAGCTCCATCGTTGCAAAATTACTATTATCAAGGGGAAGAACATTCTAAAATTATCGCTTCGGCAGAGAGCACAAAGCCTGAAACGCTCCGTGCTTTGAGCACCGCTTGATCGGGACCGTCATCTCGGCACGGCTGGCAACGCAGCCGTGAAAGGGAGCTTTGTGCCCAGCCACACACCAGGCTGGCCAAGACTTCCAGCCTTCTCCCTGGCCGTGGGGATGTTGCTCTTGGTAACACAGCAAGACTGAGGAGGGACAAGAAAAAAATAAGGGCATGTAGAAAGGCGGCGGTGAAATAAAAGTTCCTTCTACAGGAGAGCTGCTCCGGTGCGCGCAGGCGAGAAGTGCCAAGTTGTCAAAAATGGGCAAAGTGCTCAAATGTTGCAGACACTCAGCTAGTGAGGAGATTCAGAGATTTGTTTAGAATGGGAGAAACCTCAGCCCTGTCTGATCCAGAATGAATGCAGTGTGATGCCTCTGGTGAACCACACACAGACCTGCAACTGCAGCTCCAGCGTATCACCTCGCCAAGGAAAACCCAACTACTCTCACTTTGCTGGGACATTTGCCTTCAAGATCTTAGTCTGACTTCTGCTAGTACTTCAGCTGGAGGCTGGCCAGCAGAGAGACCTTCCCTGGAGAGCTGCTCTCCTTCAGAAGGCTCCAGCAGGCACGTCCTGGCTGGGATGCCAGGCAGCAGAGATGACTGCAGCGAACCAGCCTGCTCTCTGATGATCCTGTGGCTCACCTCTTCCCCTTCAGGGCTGTTCCAGGGGATCCAGGCTTAGGATACAGCTCTCTTCCAGGAAGACAGGAGTAGAGGGGAGCAGCCCTGTTGGCCAGCTGAAAACCACAGAGGCAGCCCCTTCACAGGGAGCTCCCACAGCAGAAGCAATGGGTTAGGACCAACAATTCTGTTGCATGCTGTCTATGGGAATACCACATACTCAAAAACAATCCCTGGATTTTCCCATCACAGACCTCTGCACCAGGTGATACCTAACCTGGATCCACAGTCATCTGGACCATTTACCCTTGACTTACTACTGCAGTGAAAATTTCACCAACAAATGTGCCAGTTGCAAAAGGCCCCAAACCTATCAGCTAATCTTTTCCCAAGATGATTAAGAACGAATAACACAGCATTCAAGTTTTACTCATCTGTCAAAAAGGGTGACTCACCGTGGGCAGGTGGTGAGCACTGCACACCACAACTGGTGCACAGCAGGGCTGCCTCACTCCAAACGAGGAGATGGCACTCTGCTAACCTCCACCCTGCCTCTCTGTGCAAAGGCCAAGCACAGTCAGCCCTGCCTTTCTCCTGGCTCCTGCCTGCTCTTCACACTGGGCAGGAAGGAAGGTGCCTGCCACAGGAAACGAGGAGAGAGATGCTGGGCTTGAAGAAGATGAGAGATGTTGATGATTCAGTGCTCCCAATGCTCTCTTAGCCCATGGGATGGCTTTTAGATGACCTCCTTCCACACTTTATTGCTCCACGACCCCTTCATGGGTTTCAAGTTAGATTTTGGGCTGGGTAACCCTCTTTGTCCCTTGGACTTTCCCCCTTCATTTGTATTCCTAATCCACGTGCCTGTTTCTTAGCATTTATATAGCTACCCATGAAGAGATACTCCAATTGTATGCACAAAGGAATGCAGATCAGTCCAGCTTTACTGCAAGTCCCTGCAGAGACAAGCCCAGCTCTTCTCTTCCCAGTGCTCTAAACTTTGCAGAGCTGCTTTAAATATCTCTCCTCTTCAGAACACAGATTGGCTTGTCGAGGTGGTATATACACATTACTCTGTATACTCTGTATGTGTGAACATATGTTTGATAGCTACATCGCTCTATTCCAATACATAAAACCGCGTAAATAGGAATTCTTTTAAACCCTCCTGCCGCCTTTAAGCCGCCGCTGCCTTTCGCAGAGGTTCCCTCCAGGAATCTCACTCCCCTTTGCCCCACTCGCCCCTGGGAAGGTTCTCCTCCAGCCGCCAGCAGCACTTGGAGGTTGGCCCCAGAGCTCAGCAACGATGCTGCGAGCATCAGCCAGAGGGGGCTGCGAGCGTGCGTTGTGAGATGCACCAGCCTCCAAGGGCTGAGGCTGCCGACTGTGCTACAGACTTTTCTCGCTTGCGTAAACCATTTCTTGAAATAATAATGCCTAAAATAGCATAGCAAGTCTTCAGGTTTCTCGCTTTTTTTTTTTTTTTAATGCATGAAGAATGAGGCAGCCAGGGCTGAAGGTGCAGATCTGCACTGGCTGGCTATTAGCTGTGGGTACCTGTGTCCACGCCTGCATTTAAAAAGGAGGCAGATGCTGATGCCACCAGACTCGCAGGGACGGCGCTGTGCGGTCACCCCGGAGCAGTTGCTTAGTGCAGCCTCTGTCGGGTCGCTGCTTTCCTGGACAGCTAAATGTGATCAGCAAAGAAAGGGGCCTGACTTCTTGGGATAATGTACTTGATGGTGATCAAAATGTTTCCATGGAGCTCCACAGCAAAACAAAAATTGCTGCCCTTTATCTGATGTGCACACATTTCAGACTTGCAATATGTCTGAAGTGACTTTATGACTAAATCCTGGGAAAAATGCAAAGAATGCTTGGCTAGAAGCATACTTTTCCAGTAAAAACACAACATGGCTTATTAACTGCGGCACTTGGAGAAGGCTACTCAACATGAAGTGCATTTTTTTCAGCTCAAGACCGAAAACATGTGTTCAGATATACGTCTTCTTTGGCCTCAGGCACCAATTTGACTGACTACATTAGAGGGGTCTCCAAACCCTTTTAGTGAACACTAGATTCACTGCAAATGAAGTGGCATTCTATTAAACATGCCAGGGGTACTGAAGCTGAAGGCAAGGTTAAAACCTCCCGACTTCTTCAGAATATATTAAGCAGAAATAATGGAAACAAAGAGCTCCATTAGGTACCTCCTTAAGAATTTTGTATTTGCCCATCAGCAACCTTGTTATGGCAACACTTTTCAAAGTCACTGCAAAAAATGTTAATTGTGGGTATGGCTGGTGGGGAACAGGCACAATGAACTGCAGGAGCAGTACTATTAGAGTGAGAACAGATTATGCCATTTCCATTCTATCTTTGAATTCGGGTGGGTGTAGGGTGATGTGACTCTGAGTGATGTCAGATTACCCAGCCTACATTTTTCTTGGAAAGAAGCTCCTTCCTCCACTTCTCTAGCAGGAGAGCTTGTAAATACTGCGCCTTGGAAATCTCAGCTCCATCAGACCCTGAAACGATCCCTGTGCTATCTGGAATTTTTTTTAGTTGGACAAATGGAAGGCAAACGCTTCTTGAATACCTGGAAACACCAGAATAGACTCGCTTGGGCTTCTGAAATGGTGACAACTGATAACAAGGAGTGGTTTTCTGGACTAATCCCCAGGAAACAGGACTTCGCTCTCCCCAGCGTGGGCTGAAATGCAGACGATCTCAGCCACATTTGTAAGCAGGTCACAATGTCACTCCTCTTCTCTCCCATTAAAAAACAAATTGTAGAAGCTTTTGTCTCTACCCTGCAGTGAACAACCAGGCAGCGCTGCACAAAGGGGAAGAGTGCAACTCAGTCCAACACGCCTGAAGGGCACACTATCTCCACAGCATGCAACTACAGTATGTGAAACTGCCCAGAACACAACCTGTCAGGAAATGCAATCGAATCCTGGGGTTTCTTGTGAAACAGATGTGGATTTGCACACATCTCCTCCCCACTCCCTTCCCATCTACCCCAAAGAGCTGTGCAGGGAGGTGGGGCCAGTTGGGCACCACCACCCTCGGCTGTGCAGCAAGCAGACATCCCACCAGCAGCTCTGCTGAACACACAAAGAGTGAGCAAAATCCTGCCCTCCCTGCTCCAGCACACACACACAGGGGCTGCAGGACAGGCAGCCAAACTAGGAGCATCACTCAGGTTACATCTGTGATAAATTTCACTGACACCATTATGATTGGTGTCAGTGAAAGCCAAATGGGTAATTGCAGCCCCTATAAAGAGAACAAGTTGTTGTTACTGCAGAAGTGCTGTAAATTATAGTAAAACTGCTTAGTTTCTCTTCTTTATCACAACAATGTGAGCTATGGTAGAACTGTTTAGTTTCTCTTCCTTATCAGGGTAGTGTGAATTATGGTAGAACTGGTTAGTTTCTCTGTTTCCCTATCAAGGAAATACTTGAATTATGGTACCACTGTTTAGTTTCCCTGAGCCCTGGTCAGGGAATACGTGAATTACACCGGACGGAACTGACACAATAAAGAAACATGTATTGAAGACTGTTTAGCATCACATTGCAAAATGTGTATGTATATGATGTAATTAATATGTATGAAGTAACTGGATAAACCCCCAACCTGGGCAGTGTTTGGGATGCGGTTTTTGGGGAGCGAGGACTCCCGCCACATCCAGCATTGCTGTTTGCTTTCACCAGGTAATAAACTTCTATTCTAAAACCCATTTTGGCTCTGAGACTCTGTTTCTCACACATCTGAGCCAAAGAGAAAAGATCTTAAACTCCAGCCCGGGGTAAAACACACTCCCTCCTCTCAATGCTGAGGCACTTCTCCCAACCATGAGGATAGGTCACACTGGCACTGGCTCTGCTCAACCAGGTAATGTTATTTTCTTTCCTTTCCTATCAGGAGGCTGTGGACTGTGCCCCTGTGAGAGGAACGGATCAGGGCAGATATTTGATGACTCTTTCTTGCCATGCTGTCACGGGTGAGGAGGCAGAGATGCTGCTCTGCTTCAGTCCAGCACAACAGACCAGAAGTCTGACACTTCTCCTCCCTTTGGTAGCACGCACGAGGACGGGCACACTCCTCACCCTCCCATAATGAGAAGCAACTCCGGTGACACTCAAACCAGTATAAACCATCTGGAAACAGGCCCAGGATGGAGGCAGAAACATACATCAAACCCTGCTGAATTCTGCTGCTGCTGAACTCAGGCAGGACTGAGCTGGGACAAACCACAAACATCATCTCCTCTCTTGTGAAAATCACTTGCACAATTCCACCTTCTCTACGTGCTGCATCAAATGAGCTCCCAGGGATGCTAAAAAGGAGCAGAGACCTGCTGATGCCACAGCTAGGAGACACTGCGTACATTAATCATTTCACCTCCAGCTTTTTTAATGTTTGAAAAAGCCCCCACTCACAATGAAAAAAGGAACCGCACATGCCATATTCAGAAGCACTTGTTTCTTTTCTGGAAGTAAATACAGGAACTGAATTACTCTCTTTTCTACAGAAAAGTATGATGCAGTTGTTTTTTCAATTGGATTAAGGCAAAAAGAAGAAAATAAGTAAAAAACATATCTGAAATCCACAATTAACCTTTTTATTTTAACCAACTTTCCATGTGCACTGAAGCTTTAAAAATTAATTCTGAAACTCACTGAAAAAGAAGAAAACATAATTTTCAGGTTTGATGAGTTCTTCTCTCACATAAGAACACATGTGCAAACTTTTCTATCAGAAAAGTCATTCAGATAGGGAGAGAAGTCTGTCCCCAGGTGTGCCCAGAAATTCCAGCTACACTACTGGAAGGCAGAAGGATGGAGCGACTGGCTAAAGCAGCCTTCAGTACACAGCTGGTCCAGGAAACACAGACCTCCTCAGCTCTTCCCACAAACAGGAATACTCAAATGTGATGGGAAAATAGGAGTAACACCATCTTCTCTGAGGGGAGGCTGCTGGTAATTACAGATGTGCTAATGCATGTAAAAGGCAAAGGCTGTTTATGATACACAGAAATGTGTTTTTATTCACCTCCGGACTGACCTATGGGTTTTTCCCTCTGCTACATAATTCTACCCCTTATGATCATCCCTCAGCTTCTTAAGTTTCTGCCCGATTCCCCTATAACCTTTTGGTGTGTGCTCTTTACTCCTGACATAGAGTCACTGCTGAATCCTTTAGCCTCAGCCAAGATGCTGGTCTCACACTTGGCACCCCTGAGGAGCCCTGGGGGGAGCTGCTGCCACCTGGGGCTGGTTGGCACCACACTCAGTGCCACCTCATCCCTATCAGTGCCCCACTTACCCTTCCAGTCCCAGCCCAGACCCACTGACACACACCCTGCAAACGTCAGGCTGAGCTGGGAGTTGTCTGTTGCTCGCTTCCTCTGCCTCTTAGATCTGCAAGGGAATCTCTGAATGTTCTGCTGACCCACTGCAATTTTTCTGGTGCTTCTTAATTTTCGTGTGCCTATCCTGATCCATAACACAACACTTTGCACCTTATGGTTTGTTAGCAAAACAGAAGCAATTTTCCCCCAAGCATCTTTCTCGCTCCTTTATTCCTCTTTATTTTAAGTAACTTTCAGCTGAGAACTGTATCAGACTGACAGCTCTGGAGACCAAGGTATTTCAGGGAGGGGAGTCAAGCACAACTCCCTTCCTCTACCAAAAATTACAGGTGAATTCTCTGCACTGTTCTCAAAGAAACTGCATCTTCTTTCAGTCTGCCTTGGCTGCTGAAAAGTCTCTGTTCCCCAGACTGATGTTGTACTACTGGGCAGCTGCAAGACCAAACCTGTCCACATAAACCCCTTTGAAGGTCCAGGGCTCAAATCCCTTCACCAAGTGGGATGAGTTGTACTGGTGAAGGAGCTGCTCTCTACTTTTGTACAGTCCCATACCTCCACAGATGATGGACCTGTGTGCTTGTGTAGGAAGGGTTCAACAGAGAGCCTGGAAATACAAACTCCTCTGCTCCTGGCCAGGGACAAGTGGAGCCTTCCCAGCTGTCAGTCCAGGCAGTGACACCAGCAGAAGGTCCCTGGCTGAATTGTGACCACACAGCTGATGAGAGTGAACATCTCCCTTCTCACTCCCTCTCTGGGGGAGGATGAGAGTCTCTGTTTAGCTCCAAAAGGGGAAAAAAAATCAGGATCTGGCCCTCCAGTTCTGTTGTCAGCAATGCTGAATGCCAGAATCCTCATCTGATTCCTTAGGGAGAAGTGAGTGGCATTAAGGGACCAAGAAGGGCGGCACTAGCAGGTAGCTACGACCCCACAACCTTCCAAACCAACTCTTTCCAATTAACTAATTTCTCCCCCTGAGAAATTAGTTTCACTGAGCAAACAGAAGTACTGCCATGCCCTAAAATATTCACTCATTCAGAGACAAACAGGCTGGCCTCTGAAGAGAAAGGCATGTGCCACAGGAATGGCTGCTGAGGGAGGCAGCAATGCAACTGAGTCATTAGGTTAAAATTAGTTCCCCAAAGGATGGGGAAGACAGGCACTTCATAGATTATTCTGCCATGGGTTAACCCCAGCTGGCAACCACACAGCACACTTGGTTCCCCCACCCTCCCCCTCCTTGGGACAGGGGAGAAAATGGAAAGGGAAAAAGTGAGAAAACTGTGGATTGCCATATCACCAGTTTAACAGGTAAAGCAAAAGGAAATTTACTCTATCCCAGCCAAAACCAGCACAATTCTTCTGAGATCAAACTGCAATGACAGACAAGTCCGTTTAAAAAACCACCTCAGAATCTGAGTCTAGCAGGTCTGCTTACAGAAAAGCTCAAGATAGTGTAAGGAGGATCATAGTTTCTGTTGAATTCTACAGGACTTAGCAGAAACATAGCTCCTGTTTCTATCCTTTACCACTCCTGTGATTCAGCCACTTCTTGACTGTACTATGAAATTAAAAAAACAAATAAAAAGCAAGGAACACCTCAAAAACATGGTCAAAAGGATTCCTACTTTCCTCACAGATCCGGAACGTGGGCTTTAATTCAAAAGATTCCCAACCATTTTTGAACCCTCTTTGTTTCCTCCAAGCATACATTTAGGAAGATACAATGCTGCCTGAGAGATGACCCCAAGTGCTCCTTTGAAAGAGGCGTGCAGACAATGAAAACAACACAAGCACATTAACAAGCAGCAGCAGGGTTCATTCTCTGCAGGCATTACTCAGTGTTGATAAACGCTGATAAAAAATGAGTAAGTCAGGCAACCAGAGCCCAGCATATTACTAAGTGACAAAATAAACTTTGAAACCCCTGATTTGCAGGCTAAACTCTATTTTTGGGTTATTGAGAGCAGCCAACCAGCCAGCAGCAGCAGATGATGGGCACAGTGACCAACTGTTACCTTGGTTCGCCGACATCCATCACACAAATTGATTAAGTATACTCTGTATCAGTCACTGAACACAGGAGAAATAAAGCCATTGTAATGGAATATAGTTTGCAGGATCAATGCTTCCTGCTCAGGAAATAAATGTTTTGACAACACCTTGACATATATTTCTCTCTCACACCCCATCTGTGTTCTGCTGCTCGGGTGGCAGCGGGAAACCATTAACCTTGCTTTTCTGAGACCTGTAGAAGTGCCAAACCCAGCTGGACCATCCAGGCCTGTCTGAAGCCACACAAATCCTCTCCCTTTCTCTTGGAAAGAGAAAGTCCAGCAGTGAGACACCAGGCAGCTACAGCTGCAGGATGCTGACAGCCTGGGCAACACCACACAGGAGTGTGCACCCCTCCCCTACCTTCTCAACACACAGCATCTGAGAACGCAACCTGTGCAAGCTCCAGGTGAACAGCCATCTCAGCAGCAGACTTCTCTTAACATTTCAGAGCAGGGACTTGATCTGAAGGAAGTGAAAGGTTTTCCTCCTTAGATTATCCATGGAGCGGCAAAGAGTTTAATAAAGACTCAGTAATCCAAAGCTCCACTGCCACAGCAGCCTGGGAAGAGGCAAGTAGAAACTGAGGAGGATACAGTGCTGCAAACATAAGTGACAAACTCTGCAGGCTTATTAAACAAACCCAAAAAATCCTAGTTTTCATACATACTGTAGCTTTCTAGCCATGCACTGGAAAATTCGCCTTGTGACCAAAAAAACAAGAGGCATAACTATGGAGACCAAGCCACGACATGAAAAACGGAATTTAAGGACTTATGACTCGCTTGGATACAGCAGAAAAGTGAATGAGTAAAACAGGCCTGTTCTGCTCAGTCATTCTCACTTGTAAAGGCTCTGTGCAGCTTGCCAGCAGCTCTTCCTCAGCCTTGGAGAGCAGCCTGAGGAGCCTGTTCCAAGGGAAGTTTAAAAAAGTTTATCACTGGGTAGTTTTACAGCAAGGCAACTTCTGCTCTCTTTCCTTAGTTTTCTGGGGTTTTGTACAACAAGCAGAGCCAGTCGCAGAAAGCCGAACAGAGAGGGGGTTTTGTGCTTCTGCAAGGAAATCCCTATTCAAATACAGGCTAAAACAGAGTGCTCTTAGAAATCCCCGTGTGATTTCCAGACGTTGTCACTGCTGGCACCGCCTCTCATAAGACAGGGAGGACAGAGACACGCCTCAAAGGAGATGCTCAGAGCCCTGCCCAACACAGCACCTCTCCTGTGCCCTAACACAGAGCTCCGCCTTTGCGTGGTGCACACCAAACGACTCGAGTGACGTGGCTTCCACCCCTTCCCTCTGGGGATTACTCCATGATCCAACAGATCTTACTAGCCGCGAGTGGTTTTGGATTTCAGCCTGCGTTTCCTGCACTAAAATTCACCCCATCACTCCCGGTCATACTGCTTGGACCACCCAAAACAATTCTTCAAACGCATTACTATTTATAACCCCTCGGGTGCGGCACTGGTGGTTTTAACATCACCTTGTTCCTTCACCCTCTTTGCCCCTCATTCACACAAACCGTATGCATTTAATTCTTAATCCTTCTCCTCCTCTCCGGTCCATTAATCATTTTTGTTGCCGCTGTCTCAGCTCCCTGCGATTTGCTGAAGGCAATGAAAGACCCGCACACCTATGAACTGTGGATCTCTTAAAGCACTTGTCTGATAAAAGCCACGGACTAATATGCATGCACACCAGACATTTCCCAAATTCATGATTTACTAGAAAGAGCTTAACTTCTTTCAGGCAGGAAGCAAGAGGCATTTGTCTTTTGAAGTCCCTACAGAGGTGGAAAAACAACACACTGTACTTTTTTTTTTTTCCCCAGGTAAGAAACCACCTGACTCCCAACTCTTCCCCACAACTGCTCGTTCTGCCCTGCAAAAGCAGCGTATTTACGACGCCTTCCTCTTCCAGTTCTTTAAGGAAGCTCACATTAAAATGTCATCTCCTGCCCTTCAGAAATCAGTTGGCATGCCTTCATCACAGCTCAGTGTGCTCCTCAGCAGTAACCTGCACCTGTGCCTCGCTCTCCCCTTTGCCTCCTTTTTGCTGTGAAGCACTTCAGGGAGCCAGGGTGCAGATATGAACAGGGAAATCTAATTCAACATTCCCTTTCCTTAGGATTTCAGAACTTCACATCGTTTACGAAGAGCAAAGTAACACAGAGAAGGCAAAACTTCCTTTGGGGCCCAGGGTACAACTCCTGCCACCTTGATTTGGAAGTTCATCTTTGCTCCACCAGAGATCCTGGGGCTGATTTTGGGCAAGTGTATCACTGACCTCTGTGTACCTGTTACCTCCTCCCAAAATGGGCTTTTATATAGAATATATACTTAAATACATATAACCCTGAATACTTGAAAGGCCATTCAGTAACTACCAACCGTGACAGAAGATTAGCTGCCTATCTACAGTTTGGGATCAGATACACAATTAAGACCTTGCTTTTGCAGAAAGATGTAACTTCACATGACTTCAAGTTCTACTTAATTGCAGGAAGAATAGGAAAAAACTGGTTAAGAGTGCATATGACATCCAAATGCACTGTAAAATGAACATTCATCAACTGCAAGGCAGGGAAGAGGGAGAGCAGTCTTTGCAGGTTGATGCCACTTAACCCACAGGCAATCTCTTTCCTCTAGCAAGACAACTGTGAGTATTTAGCACTAGAAGTCATTTTATTTCTTGCAAATGTCTAGGGCATTTTCACAACAGAGAGCTGAAAAAGAAAAAAAGAAAGCTCAAATAGCCACTGAAAACATGGTATTTCCCTTTTCTAGTCTATTTTAGGCTTACACTATCCAGTACACATTTTTATTTAGAGGTTAAAACACCCAAAACTCTGCTCTATTCACTTGCTTCATATCAACAAAACATGCACATGCAAATATCCTGAGCATAAAGAGAATCTCTCCAAGTCATTATGACATTATTTGTACCCTGAAGCGAGTCCTAATTTGTATGCACTCTGCCAAGTACTTTCTGTCAAAGCTCAAGTAATTATTAGGAAGTATGAAAGCAGGTGTCACTTCTGGCAAGTTGTAAAATGGCTTTATATTCTCAGTTGCAACGGGACAAAAATGGTCCCTAAAAAGATCAGAGCAGGCTATTACTTTCCATCAGTATGTATGTGAAACGTAACAGTTGCCGCCTGGACCATTTCCTTCTCCTTGGGATTTTAATTAAAGATTCGAGCTCCTGAAAGAAAAAACCTAAAAATATGTGCAAAATCAATCTCATTTTGCATAATTCCTCTTTAGCTTCACAACCAACTGTCGAGCCATCTGACCCTCATCTGTGAGGCAGCCGAGCTCCTTTGTCCCCACTCGCTCCCACTGCTGGCACGAACCTCAGCCACGGCCCCTCAGGACACGAGGGGACAGTGCCTGTCACCATGGCAGGGACAAAACCTTGCTAGCTTCAGGAAGTCCATCTCTAGGTGCCTGAATAAGCTGCTGGTGTTTCAAAGGTGCTTCTCCTGCTTGCTTCTGTCCAACTTGCCAAAAGGAACATCTGCCTTTAATTAATTTGGAGAGCTGCAGGTACGCAGGACCTTTGAAAGCAATCCCGCTTATTTCAGTCCCTAAATATAAACCCAGGTGCCTCCCTCTAGGCAGTCAGCTTTAAAACAGCTGAAAAAGGAAAAAAAAAAAAAAAAGTAGCAGCATTATTAAAGAAATAATAAATTTAATAAAACCTCACATGCAGGCATTCTTAAGGCCTTTGGAGTCTTGTTCCATACTTGACATGTGATGTAAAAGAAAGCAGAATTGACTTTTGCCAGAAAGCAGCACTTCATGCCGTAACTGGAGTATGTGCATTGTTAGTAATTAACATAATTACAGCAAGGAAAGAAATTCTGGGAAACTTTCTTCAAAAGCTTCTCCTCTTCCTCAGATAAGCGACCAAGCGAACCAACCTGCCAAAGTGGTTGTATTTATGCTAAGAGTTTAGGGAAATTGCAGATTTACTAGTGTATTTATTATGCAAGTTTAGTTTATTTTTCTTTCATTCAGCCATACACCCACATCCTTGACAGTGTAGAACTTGAAAAGATTTTTTTTTTTTTTTAAATTTAAAAACTGCAAATGGAAGAAAAATACAGGCTACCACCTGCCTCTGCAAATTCTTCACATGTGCACTGGAGCATCTGAGCAGGAAGCAATGACTTCCCTGTTGAGAACAATACCCAAACACAGTGGCAACATTCCCCCCTGCAGCAGAGCACTGGCTCTAAAGGCAACCTGACAACACATGTCTGCATGTACATAAAACTCTGCTGTGCATCAGGGACAGGAGTGTCTTGCTGCAAGATCAAGGGATGTTCTCCCTGGGGCTGAGCAGAGGAGATCCTGGCTCTGCAAAGCAGTGCTGTTGGGAGTCAGTGAAGAGACTCACTGCTCTGGGGCTTCTGGGACATGCCAAGTAAGCATCTGCTTTCCTTGTGAGCATGCAGGATCATGTCTATGCTTTGGATTAAAAGAAATGGCACAAACCAGGCCCAGAATACACACACAACATGCAGTTAATCTGTACCTGTGGGGGGAAAGGCTGGTATTGCCACATCTGAACCCACACAGGTTCAGACACTGTACTATGTCCTGAACTGAGCCACCAGAGGCACCAAATCCTCAGAACAAAGAACAAAAGTTATTACTGTTATTCTTAGTATTTTATTTCCTAAAAAATCAACGCCAAAAAGCCAACCCAACAAAAAACCAACCAACCAACCAACCAAACAACCACCCACCTCAAATTCCAAGCGGGTTCAGTCTTTAGGTGGGAAGGAAGAAGGAAAATACGCCATGAGAAACCCAGAAATACACTTCAAGAAGTGGTACATAAGCCTCACATAACCACAAGGGATTGGACACTTCCCCACAAAGGTCTAGTTTCTGCCAGCACTGGGATGACACCTGGCCCTGCCCTGCCTCCTGCACCCTGACAAAGCTGCAATTTGCTGCATCAGGTGAGCTGTTCCCACTGCTGGCACTTGAAGCCTTGGCAAGCTCATCCCCACACCTGCTCCACTGGCACGCTGAAAAGGGGGCTCTAATCCTTGCAGACAGGCAGGTGTTCCTCACACCCATCAACAGCAGCCACATCTTGCTGCCGCTCACTTCAAGGCTGGGCAGAAATGCCAGAGCTGCTGCCCAGCCACTGCCAGCAGGTGCAGCTGCAGAGAAACCTGGCCTGGAGGAGCAGCCAAAGCCATGGAGCTCCATCAGCACAACACGCAGGTGTGTTTTGTGGAATAAAAACCCCTCTAACCCAGTGAGGTTCTAGAGAGGTCCATTTATTCCAGGCCCGGGCGCAGGGGGGATCGCTCCTCCAAAAACATGTGCCCCTGGTTGAGTTAACAAAGGGTTTGTATGCAAGTGAGTGATACATATTCATTTTTCTTTGATGCATAAACATTATTTCCTTGGAGAAGGCGGGGTTATTATAATGAGCCTCAGGAACTGATCTCCATTTTCTCTGCCCCGTGCCGCTTCCTCTTGCCCGTGCGCTGTTCCTCCTGGGAATTCAGGGCGGGGGTCCCTGGGGGTCTTTAGGCATGAAATAAAGGGTCTTCCTCCTGTGAACTTTTTACCTTTTGCTCCAAACTGGTCCAAACCAGTCTTATTGGCAACTGTAGTTGGTCTAATTTGACTTAATCTTGTTCTTCTGACATGTTTCCTGATTTATCATCGGGTATCCTGGCTGTTTTAATTGGGCCAAGAAGCTTTGGGCCTCTTGGTGTGGCCCTTTCAAGGACACTGTGTGAGTTTTGCTGCAGTGAATTTCATACTACTAAGCAAATTCTATGATAAGTATAAAAGCACAGAAAACAAGCATCATGGTAAGTCCTAGGTAAATAAGCATAAACAAAATAGGCATCAACAAAATGAGCCTAAGTAAACAAAATAAGCATCATAAGCCCTAAGTAAAATAAACATAGGCTCTTTTTTCCCCTCCCCCTCATCAGGTGCTCCTTCCTCACCTCCCCAGGCCACACCTCAGTGGTGCAGGCAGGAATGGCAGCAGGTACAAAGCACATTCTCCATGCCCCCCTCTGCACCCTGTAGCAGGATCTGCCCTGCACTCCCACCCTGCCCTGCCCACCCCAGGAGTGACCTGCCCAAAGCAGAAGGGGGCTGCAAGGGTGGCTTAGGGGCAAGAGAGGCTGACGTGGTGCACGTGCTTCATGGGGGCTGCAGCACAGCACGACCAGATGCTCTGCAGCCTCCCAAAGAACCTCTTGATGGGCACACACACGTGCCAGGCAAAGGGCTGCAGATTGTCCACCTTGCTCAGGAGGAGGCACATGAGATTCTGGAGATCTGCTCTGCCCTGACTCATCTCCACCACTGAGAACCAGGTACTCCTTACACACAGCTCTGCAGCCTTCAGCACAGCTCTAGAGAGACAAGACAAGGGTCCTTGCCCACCTCAGGGACTGCTGGGGGAGAAAGCTGCACTCTGGCTTCACGTAGGAAGGCTGGAGAGCAGCCATGTGCCCTGCTCCCACAGGCTCCCTGGAGCCTCTACTTATTTGTCTTTGACATTCCCAAACTGAGGAAACAAAAAAAGCAGTCAAAAAATAGGAAGAACCAGGAAAGGCCACTGCATATTTATTTGTCATAAATTATGCTTAGGAGAGCATTAGGCCAACAAGTCACCACTCCTTGAAGCAGGTTTCTGCTGTGATCAGAGCACTGCACTACACTTGGTAAGAAACATTAACTGGACAGTGGCAAGAGAGGGGTCTCTGCTGGTTCTCCTCCTCTTCACCCCCACTCTGATTTCATCAAAACACTCTTCTCACATTGCACCAGTTATCTCTTGGAAAGGGAAATATTTTTTTTTTAGTGCACAGGACAGTAAGATGCTTTAGGACTTAACAGGAAAGCCCCTACCAAAACCAAATGTGCTTCTGGTGAGAAACCCCCCTGCTAAATCCTGGAGGAAGCACACAGGATCAAACACATGTACAGCTCCTCAGTCCCTCGTCAGAGAGAAAACACACTGGCAATGGGAGGTGCAAATGCAAACCCACCTTGCCTTGGGTCCCAGCAGCAAAGGCTCCGAGCTGCATCTCCTACTGCTGGCCTCTGAAGAGCCGTAATACTGTCAGGAAGGCAGCAGGAAGGACAAGAGGGTCTGTCACATTATTCACTAATTGTTTCCTCGATGAGAAGTCTGCTCATGTGATGAGACCAACAATGCCCCCTGCCAGTGCCTCACTAAAGGGGTGCTACAGGGAAGACCTTGTGAGACCAGGCTGATGGCAGGAGCCCAGATGCACAGGGGCAGGGCTGTGCCACTAGAAGTGAGGAGAGAGCACTTGGGTTTGATTTACTTGAGGGAAAGTGTTCTCCAGCAAGGTCTGGGGTGGAAACAGCACTGCATTTTGTAGGTGGGAAGGCGGCAACACGTCAGGAAGAAGCGTTGATATCTGCAGCTGAAATAAACCCAGCCACAAGCTGGTGATGCTAATTTGAGTGCCCTGACACCTAAAGCACAGACAACTAAGTGTCCTCTTCTGGGTGCTTCTGCAAGTGCTGCTGCCTTGGCTTCTCACACAGCCCTGCAACCAGAACACGTGTGTTTTGGGCTTCAGTACCCTGTCACACAGGGACAGCCCCGAGAAATGCTGTTTGCAGGGAGACTGAGGGGCATCGCTCCTTCTCCTGCTGGTGTCAGGAGGAAACTGCAGAGAGCTGCCAACAGAACGAGGGTATCACCCTCGTGGAGGGTACTCCCAAGGGCGCATGCAAAAAAAGTCACAGGCACGACCCTATTTTCCCTGCACCTTCCCACCCCGGAAACACTCCTTGAAGGGTTAGTCCACCCACTGCAGTATTTCTGGTAATGACTCACAAAATCCCACACGAGTCTGATACCATTTGCTTGATAAAACCAGATGCCAACATGAAACTATGCATTTGGTGCTTGAAAGCAAAAAAAGAGGGGAGGAAAAAAAAAAACCAAACCACAAAAGCAAAACCATACTAGTTGTTCTTAGCAGCAAAGTGGTGGAACCCAGAACTGACAGTGTGTGGTGTGAGAGCAGGGCTGATCGTTGTGCACACACTGCAGACAGGGCAGGACACAGGCTCTGAGCCTGCTACCAAGAATTGGCTCTCCTGTTGTGGCTGACACAGATGTTCACTTCATTTCCAGCATGTGGACAGCAAAAGGAGCAGCAGCGTCAAGGATGACGTGACTGTCTGTGTAGTAAGGGGAAGAAAGGAGAAGTTTCAACATGTACCCAGTGAAGCCAAACTGTTCCCAAATGCACTCAAAGGACTTCTCGTGAAGTCCATGACAAAGTTCAGACAAGACTTCATGGCGCTCTTTCTTCCTCTCATTAAAAACCCCAAATTAAATTACACTCGGGAATCTTCAGAGATTCATGAAACATATTAGTGCATCACAATGTTCACTCAGCACTGCAAAATATTAACTAAACTTGCTCTGAAAAATGTTTTGACTATTTATAGAGAAGCCAAGAGAAGAAAAAAGAAAAAAGATGCTTGCTGGGCTGTTGGGGTTTTTTTGGGGCAGACTTCATTTGAAAGCAACCAAACTCCCTTCTGCTTCTCTAAGGCAAACTAACAGAGCACTGAGGGCACAGGAAGAGAGTACTTCAGGTTGGGCTTGAATTCAGGGCAGCCTTGTCACAGGTGCTTTGTCCAAAATGCACTCAACTCCTGCTTAAGCCCTGCCTGAGGAGAGATGCTGCTGACCCTGCTGCCTTCAGGAGACACCCCTCCATCAGGCTGCTGTGGAGCAGCCCTGGGGGACTCCAGCCCTAAGGCCACTGCAGGTTAGTGGCTGGCATTTCATCCACTCCAAGGGATGCGGGGTGATGGCACAGGAACTGAAAACACCCTGCACTTCTGGGGGTCCAGCAAGGACAAAAGTAAAGCATGTAAAAGTAAAGCATGTCCAGAATTTTTAATTTGGTCCATTTTCACAGCAGAAAAGAAAAAAAAAAAAATAGCCAAGTGGAAAGAATATGCAGCATGTGAAGGCCAGTGCCAAAAAATTCCAACTAATTGGATTTAGCGGTTTGGTTGGGCTTTTTTTTTCCCAGTTTAACATATGAATTGAATTCTTGAAATAAAACTTACATGAGGAAAAAGGCAGGTAATTTCAGAGGTGCCTTGTGGCAACACTCAAAAAGCATGCATGTCTCTTCAACATGAAACAGACTGCAAAGGGCTCTGAGAGTCTGTTTGCACATCACCCTCCCCAGAACGGCATTAATATCACCAGAACCCTCAAGTGTGCTCCCACCTGCCTTCTCAGCTGGGCAAAACAACAGAGCTGAAGAGCTCCTCTTGGTTCAGTGAGCTGAAAGGCTGTGAACCTGCACAGTCAGCTGCCTGCACCACGTCGCCCTCCCCTGTACACTGATTTAATGATGTGAGCACTCAGCCAGAGAGGGGACTCTGCAGCACCTCCAGGGCCTGGCATCTCCTAAAGCAAAGGTTAGCAAAGACAAAAGGGACACAGCAGAAGGGAGTCACTCTGGAAAGCTGAGCAGCGCCAAACAAAGCTGCTAATGTTCTTTTGGCAAAGCTAGAGATCTGTATAACACTTTTTCCTCCTACTTGAATGTATTTACTCTTAAAAATCCATCTCCTCTGTCTATTTACTGCTGCACATTGCTCTGAGACACTGCATGGAAAATCCCAATGTGATGCTTCTAGAACTGACCCTCCAGGGCCACAGCACCAGTGCATGCCTCACCCCAGGGGGCAAGCCTGCCCAAGCCATGCTGTGCACATCACCACTAAGCCCCAGCCAACATGCAAATTCGGCTGCATCACAGCTCATTTGCATGGCTTTCCATTGGGGTTGTGCAACCCTTCCTGCAAAATGCCAATTTACTTCACTTTCCTACAGCTTAGTACCTGTGTGAGGTACTTACAGCTTTTCTGCCAGGCAGCTTTCACAGTTAAAACATTAGAAAAGATAATGAGATGCCTTTGGGAAAGAGAATACAGCCCTCAACAGGGTGCCACAAGGCACAGGACTTGGAGTGGGGCACGGGGATGTTAAGGTCCCTTTTCAAAGGTGCAGACCCTCCTCTCTTAAGTGCTCGAGAGCTGCACAGCTTTTTCTGTTTCTCATCTGATCTGCACAAGCAGAAATATTTGCTTGCAAACTATGAAGGGCCTGAATCCAGTTACTGAGTACACATTTCACTCACACTGATATCAGAATGGATGGCTGCCAGTTGAGTGTCTTGGCTGGCGTTCAAACACGCTGATTGCTGAGCCTCCTTGGATTGCGAGTTCAGGATTTAAATAAAAAAAAAATTAAAAAAAAAAAAAAAAGAAAGAAAAAAGGAAAAAAAAATCCCTGAGCACGAAACAAATAACCCTCCACAAACATTTCCGGGATACTCTGGGGCTAATTTTCCCCCTCTCTTTTCTAAGCTCAGTGTCTAGACGTGAACACGTACAAGGAGCACTGTCAAAAGAAGCAACTAGAGAGTCTGGACTTTACCTCCAAAGCTACTACACAACCAACATTAGATTCTTCCTAGCCAAGCAATTTTCACACATGTACCAGGGGCCAGCCCTCATTAAAGTCAGCAGCAGAGAAAAAGATCTGTTTACGCTTCCGTATCCTCACTTGAAAAAACAGAGAGAGGAAAAAAAGAAGAATTAAAATCCTGAAATGCTCTGAGACAGATGTCACAGCCAAGTGATGGCGAATGGAAAGGTTCTTTGCCTCACAGAGACCTAATATTTTTTGCCTTCTTTTTCCCTCAGTACTTACTAGAAAAAATCCCCTGGGTTGAAAGGCAAGCCAAGAGCTCCTTTGGAGGTGCCCACACCCCGAGCACGCCGTGTGGTGTGGCTGCAGCCCCATCCATCAGCCCTCTTAGACTCTGCCACTGAACTCAACAGGTGTTTGTTAACAGCCCCTACCAGATGTTTGGGAAGGGCTGCCTCGACCCGTAAAAGGGTTTATTACAACAGTTTAACAAGCCCAGTGCAGAGCTCAGTGCCTTATTTTGTAAGGCTGTAAATGTGAGTGACCCAAACCGGAACCGTATGGCGACACACACGGACCCTGTAACTAACCCAACTCCAGGCAAATGCAGCCATGGAGGATCTGTACAGCTGGAACTGATCCTGCCAGGGCAGTCTGGATCTGTCCCCACGGAGCACCACAACTCACAGAAATCAGGTGGATCTATTCAGTGATAACTGCTTGCACTAATTATTAGAAAATTCAATTTGATGCTAATTTGCCTGAGGGGAGGTGAGCGCAAAATTAACTCGACACATTTATTTAACTTTTTGCAGTATTATTATTATTACTTAAAATTTATGACAGCATTGTGCCCAGAGGCCCCAGTCAGGATGGAATCCCACTGTGCTTGGCATCCCATTGTGTGTGCACTGATGTCCTCCCAGCATCATTTCGAGGCAAAGGCCCCATCCCTGTTATGTTCTGCCAGCCTTGCCCTGAAGACTGGGACCAGTGGGGCCATGGAAATAAAGGGCACAAGTGGAGTAGGGGCATTAAGCCACCGCATCCTACCAGGCACTGGCAGCCCACACCAAAAAACATTCCTATTTTGGAAGAAAGGAACAGCTCAGTCACTTTGGGTTTTACTATTGAACACACAGACACAAACATCCCCTCTTATCCACTGCTGTGTGTTTCTGCTTCTATCGGATAAACAGGATCATCATTCAGTGAATAAAAAAAAAATCACAGGTCAGGGAGGGGGGAAAAGGCCCCAGGAAAGATCCATGCTAGTAACTGATCCAGGGAACTGCCAAAAATCTCACCTTTTATTTTAGATACACAATATGTAACCATACATTTCTGCCTTGCAGTGAACTTTGAAACACCCTTTGAAGGGTATCTGCCTGAGCAGAGCGGCTCGCTGTTCCAAAGCAGCCAGCTGATGCACAAAAGCCAAGCCCAAAAGGTCACCATTTGGACAATCATAACCACTGACTGTCCTTGACTAAGTTGGCGGTTTTATTTATATTCAATATGCTTAACCTCAGTGAACAACCACACTGGTCAGACAATATTGTCATATTAATCAATATGCTATCATTATTTTAATTGAAACAGATTGAAATATTTTACAGTATTTCATCAGAAGTAGGGTAAATAGGAACTTTTCTGGGTTAGGGCCTTAAAACTACTCAGAGTACCATCTGTACTGACATGAGATACACAAAGAGGTGAAAAAAGAATTGCTGGAAAAGGGAATGGTGCCTTCAGGAGTGAGAATTAGCAGAATATTAGCATTAGAAGAGTAGTATCTCTTCTTCTGGCTCTTTGACAGTGTTTTAGGAACAAGACATCCATACTGGGCAGTGTTTGCTGGGGCTGAAGGGCACCACCCAGAAGTCACCATGGCCTAAGTTTCAAGAAACTTCAGAGGCTCCTCAGCTCAGGGGGATGAGGAGATGTCAGCAAAGATGCTCCACTCCCTGACCTTCCCCACACCCCAGAAACGGCTGAGATTAGCCCATACAAGCAAAGAAAAAACAGAAATATCAGAAAAACACTGACTTGAGTGGACTATCCTAACAGCCTTATTTCAGCCAGGGTGAAAGCAAGCACACTCACCTTCAAGGCTGCTCCTCCACAGCTAACTTGTCTCTCTGTGCCCAAACACAACAAAGACCTCGGAGCCAATTTAAACCAAACTCATGCACTGGTGTAGCAAGTGAAGTTTAGGGCCTTTTCCAGAACTGCAGTGGTTTACTTCAAAGTGGAAGTTTGGTTCATGTGTCTTCTGCCCTCCTTCTACCTTCCTCTGCTTCTCCTGCTGATGCAGCTCACTGGAGCTGTCTCAAGGTACAGTTAAGTATGTCAAGCCTTTTACATGCAACTGCACCCTCACAGCACACAGCAGCACTGAGGCAGATGAAAGAAATGAGTTAGCCACACACAAATTCTGTATATTTTGCATATCACTCCTGAAACTGAGCGGCAGCCCACACCAAAAAGCCTTCTGTTTGGGAAGAAAGTGACATTTGAGTCACCTTTGTTTTTCTCATTAGATACGAAGGCATCAAACACCACCTCTCGCCTAGTGCCTCCTTTTTGTTCTTCTGTAAGGGCATGTATTTCTGTGGTCCTTTAGAGCACTGCCTGCTTGACTCAGCACAGTGCCACTTTGCGGGGCATGTGCCCTGTCCCTGTGTGAGATGTGTGAGGTGCCACCCGCGGCTCTGCTGAGCTGCCATCCTGGCACGATGCTGCACCACTCTGGTCACACCACAAAGGCACAGAAGGGCAGGGCTATGAAATGCTGTTTCTGCCACCAGCTTTGCTTTCTGCTGCCCATCCCCTTCCCACCTACCATGTGCTGCTGAAGAAGAGGCTTCTGAGCTTTGCCAGCTTTTGCTCTGCAGGCCACGATGTGCCCTTGCTGGAACTGTGAGTGACACACCTTTGGTTAGATCATGCAGCCAGGTGAACTTCTTGGAAGGGGGAATTTAGTCCTTTTAACCTTTTACTCCTTTTAATGGTTGGTTCTGTACTTTTTAACTCCCAAAATAACAATAGCACCCATTCTTTGAGAACAGGCCTTTATCAGGTTTAAAAGAAAAAAAAAATTGAATTAACCTGCTTACTTCAAAGCCGTGCTCTCATCATTTTAGCTGGCACATCATGAACAAAATGGCCTAGAACTAACCTCAAACAGTCATCTGGAGAAAAACAACATATTTTCCCATGTCATCACCACTATAGCACATACTAACCACAGCTATTCACCCTGTCAATTTTCAGTTTATATTATGATAACTTTACCTAAAAGCATTTGTGGTTCAAAAACAGCAAGTGTAACGCCAAGGAAACATTTGCTGAGCTGACGAGATGGCAGCACTGGTGTGAGGAATATGCTTTCTGCAGAACAGGAAGTAGAATAAAAAAGATCTTTCACTGAGGACAACAGCCTTCTCAGAAATTCCCCAAAATACTGCTTCAGGTTGGCTTAATCCCACAGCCTAGTCATAGCAGGTTGTGACGAAGGAGGTTTACTTTGGTCCTCAGGGGTGAATTTTCCACAAAAATCTCCAAGAACTGTGATGGATGGGAAAAGGAACACATGAATCTTTTTTACTTGCATTGGCATCTCCACTGCCACACAGAGGAAGGTTTTTCACATCCACTGAGCACTTAAGAGAGGCAGAAAAAGGTACAGATCCATGTGAATCTGGACAGGGGAAACCATGTGAAAGGCACAAAAGCAATGCATTTCACAGGGGCTTCAGCAAATACACTTTTAGCTGTGCAATCCCCATTATTCAAGAGGCACCAAGCGTGATCCAGTCTTTGGTTGCTGTCCTCATTTTAAAGAGGAAAAAGGCAAATCTCACATTAATGAAGCAGGGTGGTTCAAATTCAGTATTAAAGCCCCCTTGACTCTGACAGCCCACACTCAGGCTTCAGCAATATTCTCCTGCTGCAACACTGCCTGTGCCATCACTCCAGAAGAAAATGAGAAGTCACCTCCCAGTGACCTGGAGCAAGGAGGGGATAGGCATGACAGCAAGAACTTGAACTGTATGCTTAGGTAGGGACAGCAAACCAGGTCAAAAAAAAAAAAAAAAGACTAAACCAACAGAAAAACCTTGAGAAGCCTAAGAAAAGACTTTGCAGGCTATGGTATTACTGTCTTCTTTGTCCTGATTTGCCCAAAGTTGGGCCACAGCAGCACCATGCAGGTTTCTACAATAAATTAAGTGGTAGCTTTGCTTCTGTGGGCTGTAAGGAGCCACTTTGCTTTGTATCTTCCTTGCTCCTTATCCTCAGCAGCACTGTGACTTCCCCAGGAACAGCTCACACACCCCAGAGCAGCTTTACTCCTGGCGATGAACAGGAATGCAGGAGCACTGCAAGTTGTGTCCACCCACTCGATAAACTAACATCCATTTTTTTAATCCAAGTATTGCAACTCAGCAGTTTGTACTATGGAATCTCAGAAAGGATGAGACTTTCTTAATTTAGAAGAGCTCCATGCTGTGTCAACCACTGAAGATCTTGGTGTGCAGGAGAAAATGTTTTGAGTCAACAAACTGCAAAGTGGATTTTTGGTTGATTTTACAGCATGCTCAATGTTTTTAAGATCAAACTTAAGGAGAGCTAGTATGAGGTCAAAATCTCTGTTGAATCTTTTGTATTATTTTCAGACTTTGCAATATGCTTTAGTTGTATTTTAGAAAATGAAAAAAATCCCATGTTTCACAGTTGAGGCTTTATTTTACTCACAGTACTCAGACATGTATCTAACTTTAAATCAGTGAAGCCAATTGCAATCAAAAGGATTAAGGGGGTGTTAAAAAGTTAAGTGCACCCTGAAGTGGTGTCCTGAAGAAGAATCAGACACAAGTATGTATCAGGTGTCTCTAAAATAGGTCTTTCACGTCTAATAATAAGTACAGATCACAATATACCTTGTGTATGAAAGGGTAGAAAAAGCTACATGTCTTGAGGAGGAAGACTGAACAGAGAAGAACTGAAAGCCTCTGGGCATAAGATGTGATTGTTTTATTAGAAGGAAGATTATCACAGAGAGGCCAAGGATAAAGTTGAAACTTGAAAGGAATATGAGTCAGGGAAGTTGTTCCAGATGGCAGAGCCATGTGGGATGTGACTTCACCATCTACTGTGGAAATAAAAAGGAAGAAATGAAAATTTAAGTGTTGCGAGAGCACACAGGACTGACAGGAAAATAGGAAAGAGCTGCGAGCAGGAGAAGGAAATTAAAGGCAGAGTGATGAAATGAGGCCCTCAGAAATTCTGAAGTGCAGCAACACCACTTCAATCAGTCAGAACAAAAAAGGCTCAGGCACGTTGCTTCAGATAAACCTGAACATCTCCAGGTTTCAGTGCCTGCCCAGAGCACATTTCCTTTCCTTTGAGGTTTGATGTATCATGGGCAGCACCTCAGGAGCATCTCTGAGCTCCTCCTGAAGGGCCAGTCCATCTGTAGGATCCCATTACTACTGACTCCACTCCCAGTGTTATATCCAACATCAAAAATGAGTGAGACAGAACTGACTCAGATGGTGTCTGTCTGAAACCTTCCTTTCTTTTCCACTCATGCACATTATGACTTCTTTGGTTTGGAGAGTCCTTTGGTTACCATTATGTATCCAAATGCTTGGCCAAAATGGGCTTTGAGTACATAATGCCATAATACTAAGTCAAATAAAAGACATTCTTATTAAAATTACAGAGAAGCACATATCACACATACAAATAACCCCTGAAAACTATTTCAGAGACATGTCTGATCTTGATTTTCTGTACTAAAAGCCTAGCCTAAAGTCTATCAAATCAATAAAGAGACTTGGAGACTTCAAAGCTGACTTTAGGCTACAGTATTTTCCCATGACTGATGCTTTTCCAGTCATGTTCCCTCCTGGTCACGGCTTCTCCATTTCAAAGCAACTGAACTTTTAACCTTTCTAAACCAACATAGCTGAAAACAACTGACCTGAAGCTTCAGAGTCTTGGTCTTCCTATAATTGCCTCTGCAGAAGCCACAGAGCCTGTGGTCAGCCGGCTCCTTGTTTACCTGTCCCTTCTTCCCAGTGAAAGGATGCTTATGTAAATACTCTTTAAAAACAAACACCACCCCCCCCCCCAGAAAAAAAATAAAATAAAAATAAACCAAAATAAGCAACTTGAAAATCTCTTCTCTCTTGCAAAGGATAAACTTGTTCTTCCAGGACACAAGATTAATCTGATTGCATTAAACTACCTTGGCTTTATCAGGGTGCATAAATGAGACACACAACTGCTCCAGCCACGTCCGTCAGTCTGCCAGACACAAAGCAGGGCTAAAAACCAGCCTGCAACTCTTGCCTATCTTTCACACTTTGCTTTCAGCCTTGGGGATGTTTCCTTGGTTAGTCAACTTTAAATCTCTCCACTGTACATACAGCACTATTCAAACCCAGCACTCGAGCGTACAAGATAAACATGTGCCCCACTGAGTTACTAAACACGAGATAACAGATTTGCATCCCGCTGAATTTACTCCTGCCTGCAATGCACAGACCAGCACAGAACCTCAGGGCTGTGCCAAGTAAGTGAGAGGCCCTGTGCAGAAGAATGCCAAGGCTTTGGAGGTACAAACAGAGGTGTGTAAGGGAGAAATTCAGCAGGCACTGAAAACAGGGCCCACCAGACATTAAATATGTGTAATGAGGACAAAGAGAGAATGTCTTTGTGAGAACAAGAAAGCTCTTTCACTTGGTATATATAGGGAGAAGCCCCCCAGTCACAGCGAAAGGCAGCTCTAAATTTGCATGCACTGCAGAACTAAAATGTGAGCAGCATGAAGGGGAAGGAGCACAGGAGCTTTGCCAGAGGTGCCAGGAAAGACTCAGAGGTCCTCGTGGCAGAGGAGCCAAGCCCTGTGCAGAAGAGGAGCAATAACATCCCAGGTACATGAGGAAGGCATCTTTAGAGCAGCCAGAAACAGCCAGGATTTCGAACAGCAAATTCAGCCAGGGCCCTTCTACTGACACATTCCATCCTACCAAAGAAAAGAGAGAGCAGGATTTGTGCTCTGCCATCCCTCTGCATTCACCCATCTCTGCACCCTCCAAGAGCCCAGCCTTGCTCCACATGCTGCCGTGCTGGCCTGGCCCTTGGCAAGGGTTGCCATGGCCACTGGATGCAGCAGCAGGGCTCGCTGCCAGCCACTGCCAGGGCACGGCTTGGTTGTCTCTGTCCCCTCGATGGCAGCACCAGCTCATGCCTCTCACCTCTCTCTGCCTGCTGAATTTCAAACTGAAGGAATGTAATTGCCTTTGAGACTTGCACTTCCTGCAGAATCTGATGGGGATTAGCCAAGACGGTGTTATGGGAAGGGGGAAATGGGGAGGGACAAGCAGACAGACAGACAGACATCATCACCACCACACACACTTCACATCCTTGGAAACCAGGCTTAAAACAGGCAGGCTCTGGAGCAGAAACACTCATGAAAGTATTTCCTAAGGCTTTACCAAGCAGGGATATCAGTATCATTATCTGCATTTCATGGTTGCAGCACTGACTGGCCAGGACATGCCCCAAGCCACCCATCAGACAGCTGCTCCTTCTGGCTCTGCCACTGCCTCTCCTGACTAAAAGGCAGTGCCCCACCAGTGCAGCCACCCCAAACCACAGACTGCAGGAGTTCACAGGTGGGTATCTAAGCACCAGCTATTCCCTTTGCAGACAGGACAGAGAAGGAAGAGTTATGAAGTTATGATAAAAACCAAGAAATGCAATTCTCCTTCCAAAAGGCAAGACAGGTTCAGGGCACTTGGCACTGCAGATGCATTTAATGAAAAGGCCAACATAGGACAGGATTGAGGGGGTGTTTCCCTAAATTAAGAACCAAAGTAGAAACCTAAAGACTGAGCAAGGGAGAGGGTGGGATTGGAACTCCATCTTCCTGATCAGGTGTCTTCTCAAACTCCTGGGAGACCCACTCTAAGAAACCCATAATGTTCCCACTGCACTTCAAATCCAGCTGTGCTTATCATTATTCAGCAAACCTTATCAAGGCAGAGTTTTACTTGTTTTCCTTTGTTCCTTTGGCACGTGTAAGGATAAAGTAACTGGCAATTGGTCAGGAATCATTTAAATTACAATTTATCATTTTTATCATTTATATTTTTTGTCCTTTAAATGTTAACTTAGATGATTCCTTGTTTATTAATAAAATGCAATTTCTCTTATCTTACTCCTTAGTTTTCAAATTCTTCACATCACAATTACTTCTTATGAGGGAAAATGTTCCTTTCATCATTAGCTAATTAGATTAGAAAATAAGAAGACAGGAATTACTGAATTTATTTTTTAATGCAAGAAATGGTATGAAAGAGCAGCATGAATTGTTTCTTTATGTCTCTAATTGCACATCTTCCTCTGTATCTCCTCCTTTCTTACTCTTTTCAGGTAAAGATCAAAGATACAATTTCTTCCCTGTTCCGCTATAAAACAGAAGGCAAGTCATGATCCCAGGAGTCCTGACCTCTGCTCTCAGCCTCCTGCCTGCTGTCAGCCTGTCTGACATCAGCAGGATGGAAATGCCTCAAACTGGATGCCATAAGCTGTCCCATACTGCTGCTATCATTACTAGTCTTAAGACTGCAGGCTCACACAATTAATTCCATTTCTAGTGACAAACCCCTGAAATCAGTGTTTTTAGCAGTATTTCAGTTGCTGCATTGCTACCACTATTAGTTATTGCATATTAATGCAATGTCAAAAAAGTACCACGTCAGGACACAGCCTTGCCCTCATTTTGTGACTTCCTTCATCAAGATGTCAATTCTCCTTCCTGGACTACCTTTAAACTACATTACAATCAGCCAAGTGAAAGGATGCTACCAGAAAGGGAAGGCTTTTTAAAACACAGTGTTTTGATACATGGGAACAGCAACAGTTACAAATAAATGCTCCTCTGCTACAAGTATGTTCCATATCCTCCACTCTGACCAGGCAGGTAGGTTGGGTAAGAGCCACAGGCAGCACCTTCCAGGGTCACAAATTGTTCAGATAAGGCACTGGTCTGAGTAAGAGCCATGCAAAAGCCTCCTACAGTCTCTGTTCCAGTAAGACGGTTTACAGACAAACAATCACCAAGCTGCAACTCCTCGTCCCCCACACCATCTTCGCCACAACAGAAATGGAAAGTACAAAAAAAAAAAAAAAGCCCACAGAACCAAAACGAGATGCTTTAATATTGCAAATCTTTTCTAAACCAAACCACTTGGGCTTTCCAGCACAATACAGACACAGACTGAACTCATCTGAGTGCAATTTCAGTTTCAGCTGCACCAGGAGCACAGCAGATCTGCAGAACCACAATCAAATAGTTTGCTGGACTCTTTGCAGCATTTTGAAGTCCTGAAGATGTCAATAGAAATGCCTTCACTGAGCTTAAATGCATTATGTCATAAGCCTTAAAATGCCAATCATAACTTAATTAAGGACCATTTGTCCTCCTTCCATTTGCTTTCCTGAAGGAGCAATCACTTTACACATTACCTTTAGCACTGTACACACAGGCTTTGTGTTAGCATGGTGGTTTCCCTCTTTGACCACAGATAAACACCATTCCCTACTGCCTTCAGACTCCAGCCCTGACACACCAGACAGCCTTAAGAGCTTGCACAGGTCAAAATGCAGGCTCAGGGCTCAAGTTCATCAGATTAAAAAGAGCTGCTACAGGTCTGTGTGGGCCACTGGGTGCAAACACTGGGATTTGTCCCCTGCCACTGGTAGTCCAGTGCTCTTTCACCTGCCACTCCCACCTTTCAACCTCAATGCAGTCATTTCGGTGAACGAAGCTCTTCCAAACCATTTTTATGCACTTAATTGGTACAGGTCTGGGAGCAAAATGGGAATTGCCAGTCCCAGTCTGACCAAGGAGCAGCATTAAATCTGCAATTCTGATTGAGTTGTCCTGTGACGATGCTCCTGGCAAGATCTTACAAGGCAGCTCGACCGAAACCAGTAACTAAGTTAAGATTTAACACTGCTGAAGTACCTGCATTCCAGTGAAAAATTACCTTACTTATTGTTTTCATCTGTGGATTACACAAAAGAGACTTCCTCTAGAAAATGTGGAGTACAGCCCGTTGTGAATGTAGCCTGTCTCCTACATGCTCCGCGGGGTGCAGAGCCAGCACACATCTGCTTGCAGGAACAAAACACATGCCTCGAGTAGCGGACACATTGAGCCAGTGTTTACACACTGCTCTGCTAATAAGGAGACCCGGGAGTTCCAGAACACAAGATTTGTATTTATTACTATTTTACATTACCACAGAACGTGCCAAGTTCGGGCTCTTTAAATTACAAGGGCTGCTATTGCACATTCCCTTATCAGCCCTTCACACGACTGTGTTACTGAAGCATCCTGATAAGAATGTCTAAAATGTCTGCTATGTTTTAAAACAGCAAACTCTTCCCTTTCAGCTCTGACCCAGCCATTTCAGTCAACAAAGCTCTTTCTGCTCTCTCAAAACATTTTCTACTCACTTAATGGCTGTGATCATACTGACTGTCTTGGAAAGTGTTACTCCCAAAAATAATACAGTGCAGTTATTTATTCATGGGAGTGCCTTGACATGATATTTTGAGGACTACTACTGCAAAATAGAGAATGAAGCATGAACATGCATCTTTTGAGAAGAGCCCTAAGCATCATGCTTCAGAACATCACACCCAGAACATTAATGCATCTTTTAAGTGCAGAAAATCGGGAAACTGTGCAACTAAAAGGACCAGCTTGCCAAAACCAGCATACCTCTTTGCACTTGCTTTTACATTCCCAGGCTCACTAAGACCAATATATACACACACACACACATACATATACATGTGTGTGTATATACATATTCATTCTCAACTGCATTTCCCACGATGGTGCCAGTAGGAGGAAGAACAGTGAGGAGAGTAAAAAGTCATTCCTACCATAATGAGCAAAAATAGTTTTATTTGTTGCCATTTTGGGGTTGTTGTGGTTTTTGTTGATTGTTTCTTCTAAAATCTGCCATCTGTAAGCTCACTCAGTGTCTCTGAAACAGCATTTGATAGCAAACTTAGCTACATTGCAATAGCTACAGTTAGAACTGAATGTTAAAATACTAAATTGTAAAAGTCATCTATCCCTGCACTCATTTAATTCTGCAAGAATCCCACCTGGGAAGGAAGAAGGGGCAGGTGGAATGGGGAATGCACAGCTAATTAGCAACGTTTCACAATCTACTTCAACCTGCCAACCCATTTTTCTGCCAGTCCTCCCCACATAGACAGGATGAAAGGCAGAAAATCCAAGTTCTTCACACTTCTCTCAGTATCACCATTTCTGATTGTCTCCCTGGGTACCTCTGTCCCCTAACACACCATCCTCAACATCCGTGGGGCTCCAGACCACCACCTCCAGCACCAGGAAACCCACTCCCCTCCAGGAGAGCAAATAGAAGACACGAGCAGCACGTGTTTATCTGAGAGCAAAGAGGCTACAGGCAGGCAGCTGTTGAAGACCTTCCCTGATGCTCAGCACCTTTCCTGCAGTCCCAGGAAGCCACCCAGGGCTGAGTGATCCTCGACAGCACCAATACCTGCGCTGGCTGCAGAGCCACACGCCACAGACTCCAGCAGGCTCAGGTATTTATAGGGTACAACGCAGGGTAAAGCTGTACAGACACACTTGTTTGACTCTTACCAGTGTCAGGCAGCACCCTGCTCAGTCTAATTAGCATAATCAGAGAGGATGTAAGAAGAGAAGCAGGGCTAATTAGCTGGAGCAAAGCACCTTGTCAGCTGGGGAATCTCTGCACGGGGCTCGGATGCACAAATAGATGCGCCCATCGTGACTGAGCTTTTCTCACTCCCTGCAGTCAGCAGGTATTTCATTATGCCCAGGAACTACTTACTGCTGAAGCAACGTGTCTTGTCATGTGAGAGCAGAGTGGGGCAGTTCCTCAGCTCCTAACGCTGCCTTTTTGAAGCAAAGAGCTGCAGTGGTCTTACAGATCACTCTATGATGCTTTCTCCCATTGCATGTGCTCAGACAGACCCTCAACAGCCTTCCTTGGCATAATCCTTTCTGAAGGATGAGGATCCTTTTATGTTTACTGTGTATTTGTTTTTCCCTATTTCCTTGTATAGCATTCTAGGTAGCTGAAGAGGAGAGGAAGAGCACAATGCTGAGAATAGTTTCACTACTTCACTGTACCGTCCCCATTTCAAAGTACTCTCCAGATGGAAAGAGTTTATTTGTAAGGAGGCAAGCAGAAGGCTGACTGAAGAAAAGTGATAATTACATTAGAATAATAACAACAACAAGAAAACCCAGAGCTAATGAAGACTGTCTGCTTCATTTAATTTAAGAAGAGACTTCACCCTTCCTACAAATGCCATCGGGGCAGCAGCACTGCTCACTGAGCCAAATCCCTGCAGCTGAACTGGTTTGACTGGTCAGCGGTAATGGTAAGGAAGTGCCTGTACTTACACTGCCTCGATTGCTCTGCAGGCTATCCCTCAGGTTGAATAAAGGCAGTTATACAAACATTTTAATGGTTCTGTTAAAAGTAAAAAGGATTCTGGTAATTTGCACCGGTGGAATTAATGGACATGTCTTAACTTAGGAATATGTTCTGAGGACCTGCCCACTTCCCAGGGCAGCAGTACATGACTGAATGACAGACATCAGCTTGCCTCTTTTCCCCATAAGAAGCTGATTCTTTAAGAAAGTTGCTTGCAGAGCACAGCTTTACAAGAAAACAAAAACCACTCCTTTCAAAAATGTAAAACAGACCCAAAATACCCGAAAAACTGTGAACATGAGAAGTGTTAGCTCCTCCAGTGCTCTTCCTGCTGCTCCAGCCTGTGTCAAACTCCCTTTTACTTCGCCAGAGATTCATGTTACCCAAAGTTTCTTTTTGTTAACTATTTGCATCAGAAAGACTAAATCAAGCTGTTGAGAAGAGCCAGAGAGACAAAATCCTGGCAGCTGAAGGCTTAAAGCCCAATTTGCCCACTGTCTCCATTAAGGACACCCCTGTTGTGAGGAATCTCCAAAGCTCTACCCACAAATGTCCACCAGTCTGGGAAGCCAACCCACATTTTGCCTGGGTTCCTTCAGCTGCCACAGCTTCTGTCACACTTTAGCAGGACTCACTGCAGCCCAAACATTGGAAGTGAGACCAAGGCAATTTATAAATCACTACCCCAATTCTGACTGAAGTTTGCCTGGCACAGAAAACCAGAAATTATGTTCGTCCCTTCACCTAATGCAGCCCTCACTTCTCAAATAGATTTCCTCTGTTACTAGTGAAATAATTCAGTACTAAGTTGCACTAGTGCCATAAATTTTATTTGCCATAGTGGGGAGGGGGTTTCTGTTACTTAAAGAGCTGCCAGGAAAAACCATTAGAAATAAATAAAAAACTTCCAGCATCTCAGATATCCTTAGTCCATCCCTAGTTCTGACACCTCAACAGGAAAAGAAGCTAAGACAACTTGCTTATCTTCCTCCTCTTGACCTTTGTGCCATCAGGTACCTCTGAAACATTCATCAGTGTCTGTAGCTGGAAACACCAAAGCTGATTAACAATCAGAAACACAAAACTCACCTAGAAGGAACACTGATAGCATCAATACTGCCAGTTTCAATAAGAGTATCTAATGTTCCTTCCCAACACACACATCCAGGGTCAACGTGCTTGGGAGGCTGCAAACAAACCCAGAATAAATATGAATGAACAAGTTGTTCTGAATAGCTTTTTGCCACAAAGGGCTCATGATTCCGTTTAACTAACCTACCAGAATCAGCAGCCTTTCCGTTGGAATGCATATCCCAAACAGAAAATGGAAAAAAACCTCCTCTCTAGGAGAGCTTAATTTATATTCTCTTCCTGCTGCTGCTGCCACAAACATTATCAGCTCTGAGAGAAGCATTGGCAGGCTACGAGATAGCGTTAGGGTCGTGGTGGGTGCAGCAAAGCAGCTCACAAGTGATGCCAACTACCACAGCAGCACAAGAAAGAAGGCAGAGGAACACAGGAGAGCACAAGAGAAGCACAAGAAATGTTCTCACAGGCCAGACACCTGTGTTTTGATCAGCTTCACCCCAGACACAACCTACAAATAGCAGAGCAGCTTTCACGCCGTGCTATAAACCTGTGAAGGCTGGGCTTGGTTCCCAATGCTTCTTCTGGTTTCACTGGAAGTCTCTTGGACCAAGCAGTGCTGCAGGCAAGGACTAGAGATTTCTCCAGGCAACAGCACCGAGTTAAAACTAAGAGCACCCATAAGCCACAGTGCTGAAGTGCAGGAGATGCTTTGCTCTCGTGGAGCACACGGGCACTGTAATCATTAACAAGCACATTCACCTGCCTGCCTGGCTGTGTTTACTCGCTCCAATGCACTGGGACCGCCTGGACTTCTCTAATGCCAAACCCTGAAACAAAGCTGACAGCAAAAAGCTGGGGCAGCAGTTAAAGTGACTGCCAAAGAGAAATCTGTTTGCTCAGGCAAAAGCTGTTCTCAGTCCAAACATGGGAGTCATAATCTTACAGCCATTTGCTTGGAAGACAATGAAGGGAAGGCAGAACAGACTGGGAAACTGCAGCTTGCCACGGTGGAGAAGAGAACAATCTTTGTGCCCAGATTTCTCTGCTCTGCAGGGTAAGTTTTACAAAGCTGACAACCGGTAGCAACATGTAGTGGCCCCAGGCATCATGCCTGCCTATCAAAGACTTGGACTTTAGCCCTGGAGAAATTACAGCCTCTCAGTTCTCTGCAAGCTGCACCGGACAAGAAGAAGGCAGAAGAGTAATGAACGACCTAACTAAAAACTATTTTAACACACGGATTGCATACTGTAAGCCATAACCCTCAGAGTGCAGGGAGAACTCGGAGAACAAGTGGAGGAGGAAAATATCTTATATTGACAGGAACACCAGAGACACAGATGATAACCAGCTGGGGCTGCTATGACATCAAAGGCATCTCCTGGAGTGGTAAGGGCTGGAACACTGAATGCAGCCTGAGGATGGTGGCTCCGAGGGCAGGGGAGGGGCTGAGCCGACCTGATGCAGAAACACCCACCACCACCCACTTCGCATCTGCACAGACACAGCCACTCTGCTGTATATACACCCATTTTAATCCAGTGTCCATCAGTGAAAAACTGCCAAACCAAAGGCCCACAGTTACAGTGAGAGACTTTTCTGTGAAGCCCTGCAAGAGACTCAGTCTGTTCCAGCTTCCTCTCCTGAACACCGGCCTTGAGCGGCTCTCGCCTGGCTGCCGGAAGCCTGTGACATGAAATAAAAGCCAGGAAATATGACTTTCTGAATAAACATTTATTTGGTGAGAAATACTTCTGATTTTTTGGCAGAGGAATGGCAGAAACCTGAAGCCCTATGTATAGCATGCCTGCAGAGAGCAATTTCTATTTAAAGGGAAGCTGCAGCTGTCTGTAACTCTTAATGAAGAATAATGCCTAGGAATAAATTACTGCCGTTTCTGAGAGACATTTCTCAAATTAAAGCAATGCTTCCCTTCTTCCCTCTCCCTATAAATACCAAGTGGCATGTGCTGGGCAGTGGTTTGCAAGAATGGACACACTCAGCTCTGCTCTTTTTGCCAGCAGCCTGGTGACTTCCTCAGAAACCCACCAAGTGCTTTAGCAGACGGGTTCCAAAGCGACACACGAGCAAAGACACCCAGAAACGTGAAGTCTGCACGTGCCAGAGCTTCCCACTGCTCTTCCAAGGTGGGCATAGCTCAGAACAGACACTGGGCAGCACTTCCAACCACACCAGTGATGCTCTGGGGAGAGGGTGTGCCTGGGCTGTTGCCAGCCTGGCCAGGCAGCTCAGGAAGCAGCACTGACATCAGCTCCAGGAGCTGTCGCTGCTCCCAGACCCGCCACGGCTCCACAGGCCAGGAAAAACAACCTGCAGCCAGAGCAGGGGTATGGATGAGATAGGACCAGGGTGAAGGGAGCAAGGAGGGCCAAAGAGGGGAGAAAAGAGACAGCAGCTCAACAAATGGGATGGAAGGGGGCCAAACCACATGTGGTCGCAGTACCCACAACCCTCTCCAGACTCAGCGCTCACAGCGGAGGGTTCCCACTGAAGGTGGGGCGTGGAAAGCCTGTCCTGGTGAGAAGCAGGGATGTTTACTATCCTACCCTCTGCAGTTTGCCCCAAATAAGTTACAGATATGAGATCAACTAAACATGTCTCTGTTTTTGACACATTCTGGGTTTAGAGATTTATTTTCCATCTCCCACAAACCATGCCAGAGGTTTTTGTGTAAGCGGGGAAAAAAACGACATGAAGAAATGCCCCTGAGTGAGAAACATGAAGAGTTTATTCACTGCTCCTGTTAGAATGTGTTTGTGCTTGTGTGGCTAGCACTCCAAAAAAGCTGTGGCATATGTTTTCAGGAGAGGAAAAAAAAAAATCAACCTCAAGATACTTAAACCATACCAGAAAATTATGAAACCGTGTGCTGGAATTCACAAAGTCCCCTCCTGTGAGAGCAAAAGAGCCTTCCCCTCGCTTCAGTCTTACCCTTTGCTAAGTGAAATAAATGTTCCTCCTTAACCAGCCCTTCTGACATCCCTTTTTCTCTCCCAAGAAGTGGAATGTGGACTTGATTTGTACAAGCTCTGTTATTCCAGCAATCTGCTTCATCCAAATGAAGACAGCAGGAAAAAGGAAGCGAGAAATTAGTGCTGTTTAGTAAACAGGCAGTTTCTAGGTGGATACAAGACACTGGTCCCAATTTACTGCACCCTTCCCTCCTCACATCCCCTTCCTCGGAAATTTGCCTGGGTGGCAGGAGGAGGCAGCAGCAGGGAAGAGAACAGCTACTGCTTGCAGTGGGGAAGGTTTGATGGCTTCCTGCACATCTCAACGTGACAACACCCTGCAAGCAGAAAAGAGGGAGCAGTGATTTTCAGTAAAATCACTGTAGGCTGGCATTTCCTTCTGGGGGAAACACCACCCCTCCTCATCTCTGGTATTTTTGAAATTCTTGTCTCCCTGAAAGGATAAAGGAAAGAGGAGAGGAGAGAGGAGGAGCCTGGCCAGCTGCCTCCTTCTTGCAGCAGTGTCCACCCAGAAGAAGCCAGGTGACAAAACACACTCTCAAGCAACTCCCCAAATGGCTTCCCAAAAGGAACCAGTCCTAGGTGTCAGGGCAAGAGCCCTTCTCAAGAACACTTTTCCCCATCCATACCTGGTGAGAAGAGTGCTGCTTTTTCTGCACAAACCCCAGCCTTGTGAGCGTAATTCAGGGGTTTGGATCAGCAACAGCTGAACACCACGCTGTGCTTTAAGTGGGCTCATTTAAAATCTCTTAGGACAGGGCAGAACATAATGATCACACTGACAACACCTTCAACAGATACTCCATCCCCTGTAATGGCTGATGATTGCTTCCTTCTCTCATGCAGTTTATCTGGCTCCTCTGGCACACCACACACCTTAAGGGACCTGGGGAATGGTCTTCTCCAGATGAGGTAGTGCTGCTGTTGCAATCAGTGGAGGTGATTGCAACATCTTGAGCAAACACCTCCTGTTATCCCAACAGCTCTGCATGCTAGGGCAGTTTACTATTATTATTATTTAAGGCTGCCTTCTTTAGTTATAGGATGCCAGCATGCAAAGTAAGCTCTTGTGGTTTCAAAGAAGTCTTCCAGAGTGTGAGAATAAGCTGATATGGCCATGTCTGCTTGGATACATAGACAGTGAGAAGCTCCAGGTCTCAGAGGCCCCTAATTCATCTTAGCGAGCTACTACTCGGCAGCTCAGCAGTACTAGTAAGTAAAAATTCCAAATGTCAGTTTTGTTAACTATTTCACTGTAGATCAAAGCATGCAGGAAAAGCAAAAGGTGATGAAAATGTTTCAGTGTCTTCTCTAATATTTATTTTGCAAGTGGTCCTTGGGAAGGCAGCACCACTTGGACTCTGTCTCAATCTGCTTCCCAAAGCCTGAACCCAAAGGGAAGAGCAGAGCAAAGCAGGGCATTCAACTTTCAGGCAGCTAGAAGGCATGCCCAACAGCCAGAAAATATATTTATTACATTTATAGAAAGTGCAAAAACTAATTTGCCCAAACTAGAATAACCTGCAGCTTGTTTTATCACTACTAACATCTTGGAGGATCTCTGCACACTTCGGCCACAAGTATTTAAACACTACCTCACCTACCTTTGAAATCACCATTGTTCCTTCTTAAGACAAAAATAAGGATCATTCTAAAACCTGTCAGGCAGAGATTTCTTATTTTCCTCTTTTTGTGAGGATGTTTACCCTTGAGCTGCATGTTTGTCCATTTTTACCCAGAAAAGCAGTGGGCTTCAAGAGAAAAACAATGAACATAAAAAATATTTATGCCTTCTCTTTCAGCCACCCCTCATGGGAACATTTTCTTTTATTAAATACCAGGGGCTGGATCAAGATCTTAGTTGAGTGACTGTGTTTCCTTCTGAGAGGTGTGCTACTCCAATTCCCATGAACACAAACCTCTGAGAGGAGCATTTGTATGGAAAATATTCAAACTAATATAACAAACTGATGAATGGCATTTTGGAATACCAATGCCAATTGCATTCCTCTAACTTGGAAGTGGCCAAATTAATTTCAGTCATTGAATAAGTTTGTATAAAACTCCTGAATTTGACCTGTAGATTGCTGACCTGTTATCCATGATTTTTTTCATTCTTATTAGTCAACACAGTCACAGTGCAGACTTATGTGTTTAAGGAAAAAGCAATAGCAACGTGTTCAGTAACTGCAGCAGTCCAAGGAACAGAAACACAGAATCTCTCCTTAGACAACAAACCCAACATCCTTCCTTAGATAACACAACTCTGCTTTGAACACATTGAAAGAAATAAAAAAAAAAAAAAGGGAAGAGGGAGAGAAATCCCTTTTTGCAGCCCAACACAAACACACCTGCCTTTGGTTCCAGCAGAGCAAAGAGACGCTCAGTGCATCACAGGGAAGGGAGAAAACACTACAGGGCAGACACCACCTCCCAAAAGACACAACTGGAAACACTTGTTATCACTAACAGGAACTCACAACATTCACTATGATCTTCCTCGGTGAATTCTGGATTATCCTTTTGCATGAAGATCTCCCAGAAGTGCTGGGCTGCTCACAGGTCCTCACTGGCTTTTCCTTTCACATGAAGTAAGATAGAGCTGTGGAACAAAAGCAAAACCAATTGAGTAAAGAAAGCAACGAAAATGCACAGAAATGTTTAGCAAATGAGCAATTGATTCCTACATCTCCTTAAAGCAAATGCATTTTTAATGAGCTCTCAGGACAGAGATTCCAGTACAGAGTGAGTGTGTGGCAAACACTGATCTAGGATAGGAAGAGTCATTTGTACTGCACTTCTTATTACCAACAATTAAAACCCAATTCAGAGTTACTGAAGCACATACATAATTAAAATAATTCTTGGATACTTCTGTTGCTGTAAAAAGAGGAAGAAAGAAGCTACTTGCAGACACAGAAAAGTGTCTGCAAACAAAGTTCCTGGTGTGAAGAGAGATCCAGGAAGATTTTTGTTCTCAATGAAGTCCTCTAAGGGAATGCAAACACCTATTTCCATGGTTATCTGTAATACTGCAACAGAGGAGTACTGAAGCCAAAAATACAGACACACTTGCTGTTCCTCAGTAAGGAAATATTTTTCATATCTGAAACTTTTAATATTGTGTGATTTTTAAAAATTTTTTTATGGCAGAATTTCTTTGTGGATCAACTCTCAATTTTTCTTTCATCTCCCACACAAGGTATGAGACTATTTCAGCCTTTTTCATGGGAAAACTGCTGGGCTTTGTTTTTTTGTGAACCCCACACAGAATACTTGAACAGACCGTGTATTTCCACAAGGCCCAAACTGAACATTCTTTTCCTTCAGCCAGGTTCCCACGGTCTACTTGTGCTCCCTAAATTCTTAGATTCACTCTGTGCCACAGACCTTCTCCTCGATGTCAGGGTCCTCAAACACTTCACATGCACTTTCAGGACCCAAGCACGTGAATCCCCCCCTATCAGCCTTATGGTGGAACCCATGTCCTCAAACCCACCACGTGTGCAGGACAAAGGTCTACACCTTAGTCAGTGCAAGCTCTCTTCATTCCCAGTGGAGGACACTAGGCAATCTAGAAAATTATGAACTGCACCTATCTTAAGCATCTGCTTTAAGACACAATGAATCACTCTCCAGAAAGGTCTGCCTCTCTCCATGAAGTGAGTCTAGACACTGAGCTCAGATTAGATGGCTACAGATGAATGCTGATGAATCTCACCCCATGTGAAGGCAGGAAACAAGTCAGACAGATGGACAAACACAGTTCATGGGTGAAGAGCAGAGAGAAGGCAGTGCAATGATAAAAAGCCCTGCTGTTCAAAACACATTTACACCCCTTTTTGTTTCTGTTTGTTTGTTTTCATTGAGCATGCAAAGCAACAACAATAAACCCTTCCAAAGCCCAAACCAACACCTGCCCAGCTGATGCACCTTTGGTGTAAGACTACTCCTGGGTGCAGTGGCTGAAGGATAAGGCCTCAAGGAGCAGTGCCTGTTCTCCAGCAGCCAGCTGGCTGTGACTCCCCAAGGTGCCTGGCAACCATGACCACTAGTCTCAGCTACAAGCCTCTCTGTCCTCTCCCTGAGGAATTGTAGAAGTGCAAAAAAACCTTCCCAGCTTCAGAAAGTCTGAGCTGGAAGTGCAGCTCCTGTGTGACAGAGGCACTGCTGCATCAAGAGCCTTCAGATCCCCAGGTCCTGGATACACTCCCAAGACTCTGGACAACAGCTTCTCTCTACTCAAGTGGGTCTCTGCTGCTTATCTGATGAGGAGGACACCATCAGACAGGATCTCACAAGATCTGTAACTTTAGAAAGCAGACCAAAGAGAGAAGAATAACCCAGACCAATTTTTAAGAAAACTCTTGAAATTCTGCTTAAACCCAAGCCAGTTTATTCTCAAGCCATTTATTTTTTCTTTAAATTAGGTGAGTCTCATGATTGAAAAAACTCCACCCAAGATCAAAATACTCAAACCACTTTGTTTCTAAGTGGTAAAATATTTCAGCACTTTCAAAGTAATTTCTGTGTTTTTTGTTTGTTTGTTTGTTTTGTTTTGTTTGTTTGGTTGGTTTTTTTTAACCAATAATTTGGCAACCCAAGAACATCCTAAAAATTGCATTTCTTAACCCTCATCTCTTGTCATTCATCATTCAGAGGAACCTGAAAATTGAGTCCAAGTGCCTTTGAGAAAACACTTAACATTTCTGCCATGAACACATGGCTTCCAATTATTTTTAGGAAGAGCAGGAAGGTGCAAACTCCTGCCTGCCTGGACTCCTGTGTCCTCCCTGGAGAGTCAACTGCATGGAAAAGCTGGGCTGACACGGTGACACTCAGGGAAAGTCCTTCCACCCCTTGCAGCAATCAGGGTCAGGATTTTGATTCTGTCCAAGTTAAACGAGGCTCCAGTTGATCACTGAAACAGGAGCTAGCTATGCTGGCAGCCTGGAATCTGCCTTGCAGAGCCCTGACTGTGTGTGGACACAGGAGCAGGTCCCAAGCAGCACCTCTGAGACGGTGCTCTGTGGCAGATACCTGTGCTCTGACTGCACAGCAAAGATGACATGAAGGCATCCTCCACAGGCAAAAAAAAAAAAAAGGACAAGAGACCTTGTATTTGCCACAGGGAGCTTTTGTGCCATGGACACAGCCAGTCATCACGGAGCAGATGATGTGCTGTAAATTCACGAGCTGGTTTCATCTGCTCCACCTTGCCCACTTGACCTTACCCTGCAGGCACTTCACTCTGTGAGGGGCAAGGCAGGTCTGCCTGCAAATGTTGCCAGGCATTTTTAGGCTGAGGATTTAAAGATGGCAGAGCACAAAATTCAGGATGCACAGAGAGATGAAGCACAGTCCTCACCTGAAGAGCAGAGTGCTCAGTCCCTAATTGGGATGATCTTTGTGCTCTGCAGATGTGATGGGCTGTGATGACATGCTCTTCCCTGAACATGTGAAATGGTCACTACTTGGAGGGACCATCAAGGAAGGCTGGTTGGCAGCACGATTAGGTTTTTAACCAGGCTTTGCAAGTGAAGTTTCCACATGATCAACAAATCATTGTCACAGGCAGGGTTACCAATCACATCTCCACTACAAATGGAAAGCACTACCAAGGAGGCTGTTTTTCACGGTTCCATAGCATTTTATCAAATATGTATCAAATATCACAGCACAGCTCTGTCCTTGAGTGCCAAAAAGGACATTGAGTTGACAGATTAGAAGTGTAATTGAGACATGAACAAACCTAAAATCAAAGCAGCATTTAGAAACCGAAATTGGACCCCAGGGCAATCAACAAATAAGGACTATAAGACAAGTGAGCAACTGCAAATTGGCAAAAACTGAAGACCAGAAGTTGGCTATGTGCAACATCCTGTATTTCTTCCAAGAGAGGGTCATGCTCTCCGCTTTGCTTTGAAGATCAGGCAGTGAGCGATTACCATTTCACTAGTCCCTTCCTGCAGGTTTTTAATTGCCATTCCCTGCTCTCTTGCATGACATAATTTGCTTTTTCTAATTCACAAATCAGCATAAGCTAATAAAACTGGCTAAGAGATGGCAGCGTTGTGCCCAAGTCGTTTTGTTGTTCGCTATTATCCCACAGCTAATCCTTCAACTCTAGTAAAAACCATAATTCATTTTCTCCTTTATTCTCCCTCTGCATGAAATAGTTTCAGACAGGTTCAACCCTGCCTCACCACAAATGGGAAAGACAAGGTTTTATCTTCCTGGAGCATACCTGGTGTGTGTATCATCCGTGAGGTCAGGAAACAACTTCTACATTATTGTCAACAGTTTTAGCCACTTTACACAGTGATAAAGGATTCCAATGGAAATCTCAAACAAACAAACGAAACAAAGAAAAAAAACAAACCACAAACCAAACAAGAACTTACTTTTAGATTTCAAGTTAATAAAAGTTTCTCTACACTAGCCATGCCAAACTTCACCTATCTGAAAATCTTCTGACATTTTCTCTAGTGTATAAAGGCTGTTCTTGATGGGGCTGACTCATCTCTTCACTAATTGTTCTGCTAGTGTAAAAATGACTTAAATCCCAATTATGCCTACTTTAATGCTACGGTGAAGCAATATCACCTCAGGACAAAAGAGGTCTCATTTCCATAAAACAGGCAGGCATAGCTCTGATCTCTGTTTAGCATCCATTCCTCATCTGAGGCTTGATTCTGCACAGCTTTATCAGGCAAACAAGCATTTCCCATGGTCCACAGTGAAATGCCCAACTTCACAAGGTGTTACACCCACTTTGTGCAGGGTGAATAACTGCATCTGGGTGCAAGGGAACAGTAAAATCAAGTTGTCAGCACTTTGCATATCCCACAGGTCCTAAACCAGAAAAACAGCATGCACATCTAGAGGCTCAAGCAAGGAAGCAATCCATCCTGCCCTGAAATCTGTAGCAAAGGGAAGAAGGGAAGTGTTACCTGCCCCAGCTCTGTGGACAGATCCCCCTGGAGGTCCCAAACCAGCACATCTGGTCCTGTGTAAAAAGCATTCCCAACATGAGTGCTTACCCAGCAGGAAAATGAACTGCTGCAGGATGGGAACATCAGTCTGTAAAGTGCACAGAGACAGGAGCAGCACATGGGGCTGAAAGGGTAAGGCTGCAGCTCACACCCCTCATCACAGGAGCCACTCCTGAGGAAGACCACTGACCCTGCACAACTAACCTTAAGTGTCAGTCATCTAGAAAGCAGGGTGCCAAGATTTAATCTAAAAGCCATTGTTCATCATTGTTTCTTCCACAGCAGGTATTTTCCCTGAATTAAGGCCCAGGTAAACCACCCTTCATTTCAGCATCAACCTGTGCAAACAGACTGAGAATGGGATTTCCAGTCCTACTCACTGGACATCCATCCATACCCATTTCCTGACCCCACTCCTTTGAACAAGTGATCACAAAACAGATCCATCACCACAGGGGCAGTCACAGACACACAACACAGCAGCTCAAACTCTCTGTCCCATGATGTCTAATAACAATGCAAACACAAATCTGACTAGGACCCCAGAGACATCACCTTCACCCAAATAACAGCAATCAAAACCATTTGTACTCCAGCAATACCCTGTGTATCAAAAAAGACTTGAGGTTAGATTGTGCTTAGCCCTGTGATTAGTTTCCAAGTTCTGTGTGATTTTCCCCATAAAGAGAGTGCATATGAGATATTGAAAGAGTAAAGGGGTGGGCTTTGGGTGCAACACACAACGTCACCGGGTGAAAAGAAAACTAACACAAGCTTGTCAAGGTTGTTTCGCCTAAGAAGCATCAGTGCATACCTGGAAGAAGAAAAATACCTCACAAACACCTCCTATCAGATGCCAATGATGTATTTTTTAATAAAAATCCATCATCCCATTTACATCAGCACCCCGTATTTGCCACTTTTTCGTGGCTGTCAAAGCAGGAATAGTGGGAGGGAGGAGAGGGAATTTCAACACAGATTTACATTTCTCTTAGGATGCCAGCTTTCTTCATTCTCATACAGAGGTTTAACATAAAAACAATTCTTCTGTCTTAATGTTCATAACACAGTCATTCCTAAGGCCTTCTGAGTGAAAAAAATTGGGAAAAGAATGCAAATGGTCCATAATAATTCAGGTTCAGAGCCAGCAATGTTGAACAGATATCAGCAATAAAAATAACCACTCTGGATACTTCTGTTACATGACATAAATATTTCTGTTTTTCTTTTATGGAAGTTATTCTGCAAAAAATGCAGCTTAGCCCTGAGTGGAGACAATGAGCCTCCTGCATATTTGAAGAACTTCAACACCGTATTAACTTGCTACAGATGAGAACAATCTGAAGGGCTGGGCCCTCATTAAACATAGAGACACCTCTGATAGGATGACCACAGCTCTCCTGCACACAAACAGTGTTGGAGGGAGCATCCAAATGCTGTGAATCACAACCTGTAGCAGCACCAAAACCAATGGCTGACATTCTGGTTTTTGGCAATATTTTAACTAGTCAAAGACCAAACCTCCTGAAGAAGACTTAATGCTACAGCCCACAGGACTAACACCAGCAAAAAACCTTGATGTCTGGTGGCAGCAGCAATCCCAGCACACGACCACCCTACTGCCTCCCTGGTGCCAGGGAGATTTGAGTTTGGGCCACAGCCTTTGCCTCAGTGGGCTCAGCCACAGGTTCTCACAGCCTCAAAGTTCTCAGTGAGCAGCTTCTCCATATCCCCCACCCGGGTTGAGGAGGACCTGACTAGCAGGAGCTGCCAGGCCGAGGGGACACGTGCGGGCACAGGCACAAGCAACGCACCGTGGGAGCTTCTCTTCCTTAGGGAGCCAGCCCAGATCCCACCCTTAACCTTCCCCCTGCTCCCAGAGCAGCCACATCTCCTGTGCTGCTGATGTAACGTGAAACACAGTGCTGGAAAACAAAGGCACTATTGACTAACTTTGCTGCAGGATTAAGATGACTACGCTGGCTCACAGCGAAGATTTCAACACTGAGCGCTAAGTAACAGGAACACAGCTTGGCAGCAAATCCAGAGAATACCTGTTGAAACATTAATGACAAACATCTTTTGATGTGGGCTGCTTTATGTGGTGCAAAGGCCAGCACTGTAATTATGCATTTCCTTTCTATGAATCTACTATTTAAAATAAAGTATTACTGGGGTGTGTGTGTGCACGTGTGTGTGTCACAGGAAACACTCCCCAGCTGAGCCTGTGATTTACCAGGGGAGCTGCACGTAGTAAATCCGCACCGGGGGAGCTCAGCCCGTTCATTCATCCCACATCGAGCTGAGGCCTAAAACAATTGCCACACTTAAGACAAATGTCAGCGTGACTCATACCAGACGCAGCGCAAACATGTTTGCTGTCGGGTGAGTCAGAATATCACATCCTGAATTCACAAACCTTCCTATAAATAATAATTTCCGAAATTGTTGCGTTTCTTTAATACAATGCAATTTTAAGTACGATGCCAAATCTCTAAAGGCTTTCCTGACTACAAAGCAAATGTTGTTCCTTCTCTTCCCTTTTGCTTCTGATTACGTGTATCTACCCTACAGGAGGACGTTGTCTGCGGCGCCTGAAGTTGTAATTGCATTGATTCATACTTAGGAAAATGCAAGCATGGCTCAAAACGGGTCCAAATGGGAGACATACATAAAAAAAAAAGAAAGAAAAAAAGGAGGGAACTAAATACAAGTTGCAGGACCTTTCACTTACTGTATATGCTTTCTAAACCAGCACTTCTTTGATGCTGTAATTCTGACAAGCTTTAGTGTGTTTAGCCTTGAAAGGAAGGTCAGGCTGGCACGGGACACAGCCCAGCTGAGGAAAGGGGTGAGAAATGCTGGAGAGGTGGTGAGGAGGCCAGGGCAGCACTGGGGGTGTGGGGTGTGCACACACTGCAGAGCTCAGCTCAGGGCAGTGACAGCTCCTCCTGAGAGTAGGGACATACCCGGCGACGAAATGAACGCACTGCGATAATTGGACGGATTATCCAGGAGTGCCTCCGGTCTAGGAGAGTATCTGAATCAGAAGGTATGTGAATGCTGACTGGAACTGGGCTGAACTCAAGGATAGGACCAAATTTACTCAGGAGACTGCTGATAAAGATGAGTGATGTTTCTGTAAGCGAGGGGGGGGGGGAGTGGAAGTGTTTTGGTTAAGGTTTTAGGGGGTGTTTCTAACTTGATTTTCAGTTGGGAATTTATTCTCGTCTTGCATGAAACAGAATTCATGCACACACAGCCCTTCTTACATCAAGACAATCTTGCTTTCTTCTAATTGTTTTGTGGACTAGCCACACAGAAGTTCACTTCTGTTATCTTTCTCAAGCAAAATAAAAGGTCTTTTTGAAAAATGTTACTGCTAAAACAATGAAATTCTCCTGGGAATGACTTCGTTATGGAAATGAAGTGACAGTTTCTTTTATCTAGCCAAGCAGCAAGTCTGCATTTATAAAAGGCATTCTGTACACGAAGTACAGTGAGTGGGAGGACATGAAAATGCTATTTTTAAACCAGATTTCAGCTTTCCTCCCATACAGATTTCCTGGAATAATAACAGCAACAACAATAATGATAATTAATAATGCCAAAAAAAGGAGTATCATCATAAAGGTGAGTGGCATGCAAGAAAGCAAGCTGTAGTTAAAGACCTGTAAGATTTGGGGACAGATGTAAGGTTCTTTTAAGTAAACTGGCATTGTGCCATGAATTTCACAGGATTTGAGCTTTTCCCCCTAAATTTTATACTGCCTTTTTTTTTTGTCGTTTCCAAATAAGCACTAAATTAACATTATGTGCAACATATGCTGCAGCTCTACTATTTGTTTTCTTGCAGCCATTGTTATGTTCAGAAACATCACTAAATGAGAAGTTAACTGTGGAGCTACACTATCCCCATGTCTGGGTAAGGGATCACCACAGCTTTCAGACCTGGGGAGGAAAGCAAACCTGGAGAAAATCCAGGGCCAAGCAATGCTTTCGAATGCAACAAGGGCAGAATGAAGACTTTCACCCAAAGCGTGAAAAAACAGACACTGGAAAGATCCTTTTCTGCTTTGCCGACCTTCGGATCCCTCTCTCAGGACAGTCACAGAGGAAATATCTTGAATGAGCACATAGAAAGTGGGGTCAAATCCTCTCTGGAGCCTGGCACTGACTCTTGGCTCAAACCCTGAGCCTGACATGACCCCCTGCACCCACAATCCCCACTCCTCCCACCTCACGGGGCTGCCCCGAGTCCTGTCCAGTGCAAACCCCTCGTGGGACACTGAGGAACAAGCACCTTTGGTATGTTGTGCACCCAGGGAAAAATCAGCCTCCTAACTGCTCAGGTATGGCCCGTTTCTGAAAGCTATTATTTAAGGACCATTCAGGGCATGCTTGGAGACACTTCCACTCTCTCACTCTCCTCCAAGACAAATTTTCATGCCATTAACCTTTATTTGCTTTTTATACAGTAAAATGTAAGTCTGTTAAAATACAAAGTTCCAATTTGTTATTTTGATCACCTCCATCTGCTTAATGGGAAATGTACAGTGGTAAAGAGAGAAAAAAAATATATAAGCAGAGTAAGTTCACACTGTTTTCCATTTTTGTCCATTGCTTTCTGGCAAACATGCTTGTGCTGGTCACTTATTTAGCTTGTGCCAGCAAGTGTTCAGCTGGGCTCGTAACCAATATTTAACCCTTAATAACATTAGATCACAATAATGCTTTCCACTCCTTCAGGGTTTTACATACCACAAACACTGTGGAAAAAAAAATAACTGCACACTTTGTAACACCCCTGCAAGGGAAGTTGAGTATTATTATTCATACCTTATGCAAAGGGGAATTTCACTGGAGATGGGATAATTGACCTGCCCAAAGCTATGCAACACAGGTGCTCCTGTTTCCTGGTTCTCTCCTTATGCCAACAGCCCAGTTGCAGCCTTTGCTGAAATTCAGAGAGAGTCAGAGTTCTGCCTGAATTTTCTACCTCTTTCAGCTGCTGGAGGAAATGAGGGAGCAGGTCTCTGCACCCAGGGTTATGAGTGGGATGTGGGTGGTGTGAGAGTGGTCCCTGGATGCACTGCCTGTGTGGGACCAGAATCAACTGGACTCAGAGCACTCCCATTTCCATTTCCCTGTGACAAGCAAGAATTAGCTGCAGAGAGTAATCTGGTTTTACATTACAAGCTCTTTTCACAAAAGACAACCAAGTTTTAGTTTAGTCCTGGTACTCAAGGGCAGTAGAGGACTCAGCAGTGTACATGCACCACACACTGCTTCTCATACCACCTCTCTATTCCCCGCCACTGCAAAAAAGGGCAGGACTGAACAAATAATGGTTTCACCCAGGATAAATGCTGGCAGGGCAGGAGGAGTGCCCACTGCCTGCTCCTGTGGGCTGCAGCCACCCCTGCCAATTGTCACGAGGCAGAAAAGGCCACGCTGGGCTTGCCTGCAGTGGAGCATCAGACAGACCTACTCTCTTCAACCACTTCTTGAGGCTGGACAAGAGAGTAATGTAGTCAATAGGTCCTGTTAACAACACCAGCTGTTCATCCTGCACCACTGCCAACAGCCCCAGTGAAGGTGGGACCCTACGTCAGAAATCCAAGTTTTTCTACCTGTAAAAGGTCTGTACAGTTCTGTGGAGTAACATGATTAAAAAGCAGGAACCTTAACCTCCAGCACTGGGGATGCAATTACTCCAGTTAAAAAGAGGGCTTTTCCTGGCCAAGCTCATCCCAGCTCACAGACAAAGCAAGCCCTACCTTGAATTTAAGACGTTAGAGTGGCAAAGCACTTGAGCGCGTTGATCGGCTCCCCGGCTAAGACAAGGCTTAAGGAAAGGAGTTTATCTCACCCAACCGCTCACTTTTAACCACGTTTGGTTGGGTCAGGGCCAACCCAGTGTAACCAGATCCTCAGCCCTAGCTTGCCTTGAAGGGAAGCTCATGCCAAAGCCTCTTCAGCTATCACACCTAAGAGCACTTCAGCCCTGCAGCTCAGCAGATGAGCTCCACAGTTTAAGTGGATTAGCTGTGCTGAACGACTCTGCTGCATCCAGTCCCCATGTGGGCAATGATCTTCTCCTCAGCTGCTCCAAGAGGTTTTGCTGCAGAGGACAGAGCTGGGCTAAGGACAAACTTGTGCTGTCCCCAGGCTCTGGGAGAGCAACGAGCTTGTGGCTTGGCCTTGGGCATCCCAGGACACTCAGTGAGCCAGCAGTGTTTGGGAAGATCACCATCTGCGGAACCAGAGTTTAGGGTTGGCTTTCCATTACAACAAGCAACTAGGATGAATAATCTCAGCATAACACACCACACACTGCCTTGCCATGACTTGTTATGCAAAATCCTCAGCAGTAGCACACAGCAGAGCAGGGCATGAACTCCCACAGTAAGAGGATGCCCTCCTGGTACAACCTGTCTTAGCCCAGGAGGAACAGCCTCTGGAGTGCCTTAGCAGCTACAAACCTCACAATTCCCCAGGTACACCATACCCTTCTCTCTGCTCCTCCCAAAGGCAGCAGGCAGAAGTGCCACACGACATAATCAGTGTGGGGCAATGTGGTAATTCATGGAAAATGCCATCGACCAAAAGGCAATTAGCAGTGAGTCTAAATGCAGCAGCAGAAGGGAGTGGTTTCCTAACAAAACAAGTCTCATTAAAAAAAAATAAATACAAGAAAAAAACCAAACCACCCTAACCCTTGCTTTCCTCAAAAAAGCAGCATTCTCAGGAGACTGAAAGCATGTGAAAAAAAACCCCCACAACCCTTCTGTGAAGCTTTCTATAAAGATTATTCTTTACAGACACATTTGGCAGCCGTTTCTGCTCTGTCTCCTAATGCTATTGAGTATAACTATGTTAAGTCAATAAGCAAAGCCACTCAAAGGGGTTTTTTTCTGAGGTTTTCTAGGCCAAGAGAGGAAGCAGTGCGATAGGGAAGTTTTCAGAAGTGGGAGTTGTGCCTGCTTTGCTTCTAATTGTAGTGAAACTGTCAACCCCTGCGTTGTGTTTCAAGCCTTTACACTTCAAAATCATTCCCTCTGTGCTTTGAATTGCTATACTTTTAAGCTAACTACTTCTTAAAAGTGCTGTTTAAAAAATGACATCTTCAACCACATTTAACATTGAGAATCTGCAAAGTCTTATTGGGTCCTTGCAAAAGTGTAATTTTTTTTTTTTTTTTTTAGTACTTGACAGCCAACCTCTTGGAAAATACATGTGCAGAAATGTAGTTTAAATTACTGCATATTAAGACATTTGAGAGAAAATGTGACTTTTGCTCTAAGTTAAAAATAATTATGTTCTTTTTACCTTAGATTAAAAACCCCACAACATTCAAGGAGCCAACAGCATCGAAAACAATTAGTTTCCAACCTAAAATCCCACCTACGTGCAGGTATGTATTAATTACATTTCAGAATGAGCTCCAAACACATGTGGATAAAAAACAATGGACTATACTGAGTTGCCTTCTCTCTTGTAAACTGCCAGAAGAGAAAGCCAGTCTACATACTACAGTGAGAATCACAGGCACTGGCTGCCTGTGCAAAGACATTCTCCACCTCTGAGCACTAAACTCTGGGAATCACCCCATCAGTGCCAGAACGGTAAATCCATAGATAAGCCAAGGTGCTGAATTTCTCCTCAGTGCCCAAATAAACCCAACCAAGCAAGGAGAGAGACACCTGCCAAACTGCAGGGAGCTTAAGAGAGCCTTGCACTTTCCAGGCATCCCTGCACACATCTGAATTTCAGAGGAATTAGGAGGCCACACTCCTTTCATGCTGTCATGAAACAAAGAATATATACATTGCTTCAGCTTTACTGATTTTAAAGTATGGAAGCTCATTCTGGTAAAGGCAGATTCAGTAATGCTTGGGTTTATTTACACTTTGTTGCTCAGTGTGGTAAAACCAAGTCAGGGTAAAGGTTTGCTGCTAAATACTCGGGGAGATAGAGAACAGGCAAGTAAGCAGCTCAGAATGTACAGGATCAGCCCAGCCAGGAGCTATTTTCTACCTAGTGTGACAGTGCCGAGCACAAGGAAGCCCCAAGGATGACTCCAGTTCCCAAGTAATACTTTCACCAAGCAGAAAATTATACTGTACCTTGTGGGGCTGAACAACTTTGAAGTATTATCTTGAGGTCTGCCAAAGCTCGAGGTGCTCCAGATGCCAGCTTTCAATTTAAGCTAATCTATTTTTCATAGCCTTCTCCCAGACTCTCATCTCCCTGGTTTAAAGGAGGACAGCACACTACTTAACCCTGAGAAAAAGCTCCTACTGCTGCTCCCCAATGACTCCCCTCCACAGTATTTGGAAAGCACATTAATCACCTGGCAGGGAAGTCCCACCCCACTCTTTGCTCACTGCAGAATGGACACTTGGCTGGGCCAAGCTGAGGTGCTACAGGTCAGTTCCCAAGGCAGCACTGGTTATTCCTGCACTTAGAAAGCAGGGATGTGTGGCCTTCCCTCCGCACTGTGCTCATCACCATCTCTCCATGGATATGATTCCTCTGCAGTCCGCTCATCCCTGGATACAATTCCTCCTCATCTCTTCCCAAAGCAACGAAAAAAGCCTCAACCAGACTGGAGCAATGCTGGCAAAGAGCCTTCTACTTCAAAATTCAGCACCAGCCTGGACAAGAAGTGAGAGATGCAGCCGCGTCACATGCCAAACAGCTGAGCTGTCACAAACAACACCCAGCAGCCCTTCTGACTAACCAGAAAGTACCCAACCCAAAGGCTGCCCCCTGCTTACCATGCAGACTCCAGCAGAGCTGGATCACCTTCTCAAATATCCCTTCTCTGCCACAGCAGTCCAGCAAACACTGCCATCTAATCATTCCCACAGCACACAAATCCCTTCCTGCCTTGGCACAAGGTGAGTACAAACTTTTTGCTAATCCTGCATTTATATTAATTGCCCCTGCCACGTGATGTGAATCATCCCTGTGTCCAAGTATCAAAGAGTTAATGGAAGAAAGAACCACCCTAGCATGTGCTGCACTCAAGGGCAAGTGGACTGGCCAGATACCAAAACAGATTGTTAAAGCCTGCACCGAGCTCCTGATTTTTGTCCCTCGACTGCAATAAACCCAAGGATTGGATGTGGACATAAATGTAAACCTAGACCACATCTGCTGATAAAGCAAAGTCTTTGTGCTTGCACAACTGCCATTACCTATGCACAAAATACTTAAATTTCATGAATTCTCCTACATTGCAAAGCTGACCTGCAGTCTGCCCAAGGCAGGCAACGTGAACTGCACGCTCAGCAGAATTGCACATTAAAGACAGAGGGGAAGAAGATTATGCTGTAATACAAAATCAGACTGCTAGGAAAGTAAATCATTTGTGCAACTGTTAAATGCTAAGACAGTTCTGGGCACACTTTACCACACCAGATTAAAACACGTCTATTGTGGTTCTCTTCTGAAAGACTGCACTAAGTAAAGAGGTTCGTTTTATTTGCCCCTTTCATCAGAGGCACAAACAAAACCTGTGCCTTCAGGACTCTGTCATACTCCACTATTAAACTTTTATTTTGGATTAATTGAGGCAACTCTGCTTTTTGAAGATTTTTACCCTCCTGCAATTGCATTAATAGCTTGGAGCAGAGTATTATGTGTGTATGCACATCGTTTCTTCCCAAAACCTCTCAGAAAACTTCAGCTGCTGGTCATTAAGATCAGCATTTACACTTCTCAGAACTGAATTCTGATATAGTATTCTAAGTTATTTATTCACAAGATACTCCTACCTTATGTGCATACCTGTCAGACATGGATTGTGTTTTAGTAGAGTTCCCTTGGTTAACTATTACCAGATCATTTCAAGGTTTCTCCATTGCCAACCAGGTATAAGCAGCCACGACCTACCTAACAGGACTTCATCTCTACAAAGTTTCATTTTGAATAGCACAAATCACCTCGGGCCAGCTTATTTACATGTTGGTTCATGATCTGCTCTGCTGTGACCTCCCCTGAGGAAGACAACCCAGGGACTCACCTGTCCCAAACCCATCTGTCTCCTGTTGTAGATACCATTTCAAGTCTACCATAACTGACCGACAGGCATGATATCCACTCTGGATGTCACTGGTGACCCTTTCCACACTTTGTATTAGCACTATTATTTACATAACCATTATTAACATCAGCGAAATATTTTAACTTACACTGCTAGCAAACTCAATTTTGACATCTGTATCGACAGAATTATGCCTATGAATAGACATTTACATGCTGGGCTTGCAGACGCAAAACATGAAATGCATTTCATAGTTGTCCCTGTAGCTTCTATACCTAATACTCCATACCTCAAGTTTTGCAGAAGTTGGTAGTAACCCAGCCTGGTTTTAGTCATATATATGTATTAGTAGGCTTTTCTAGTTCATTAATAGTTTAATTAAGAAATACAAAAGTTTATGACAAAATTCATACCCAGATTTCAAAGGCCTAACAGTGTTGTAAGGTGCACAGCAGATCATGCTCAGAGTACTTTGTGCAAAAGCATCAACCAGGAATTTCATGTGCTCCCACTCGGGGTTGCTTCATTTTGTGACTGGTGTGGAGGGCATCTCTAACAATAACACCACCACAAAAGCCACTCTGCAAGAAAAATGTGAAAGCTCAAGCTGGATCTCTGCGTTGAGTAGTACAGTGACTTTGCTCAGGAATTGCACACACCCCATCTGCTGGCTTTTCAGAAGACTGAGAGTTTTAACAGCAGCGAGGCAAGTTTGCCTTGCACTGGAGTTCCTGACTGAGCAATACCTGTGAGGTCAGTGCTTGGGGCAGACACAGGACACAACCACCTATTCCAGCTGAGCCACAAAGCAACGCACAAAACTGTTCAGGGCCTACAATGGAGAAATACAAAAATACAGAAATACATAGGCTAAAAACAGTAACCCAGGTCATCACAGCATCTTGTACACTGTGACAGAAACCCAGTAGAATAATCAGAGAAAACATTCCAGCTGATGAAGGTGCTGAGTGTGCTGTGTGCCTGCTGTGAGCCCTGCCTTGCTGCCCGTGGAGCAGAGGCAGGGGGATGTCCAGCAGAGCAGATAAAGGCAGCAGACATGCACCCGCAGCAGAGCCTTCAGTCAGTGTTGCTGCTGTGCCACCACTGCAGCACTCAGGGAGCACAGCCACTGCAATTTTTAATTCGGGAAGGTTGCGTGCCACATCATTAGGAAAAACTCACAGCAGACTTCAGTCGCCAAGTCAAAAAGGAAACTCAGGCTCTGCCCTGTCAATCAGGATGTTTGATCATGGCAAATCAAAGAATCTGCTCCACTCTGCTGAAAGCTTCCCAAAACCACTGCAACCTTCCACTCCTCTCTTAGTCTGCAATGCTTTTATAGCAGATGGCAAAAGTACTGAGATTAAATCCAGTGTTAACAGCTGCTGAGAACACTGACAGTTCTGCCAGTGGAGTGTCAAATAGTGGCACTTCTTTTCTGACAAATTAGTAAAGTTAATATAGCCCCACTGCCATGCCAATGATGCTGGGCAGAGTTTGCCTGCTCATTTCTAACTCCACAGTTGCAGGCCGGGGCTCACAGAAGTGGCCAGAAACAACAGGCAGGCTGTTACTGACAGTTGAAATATGTGGTGGTCCGTGATACAGATTAGGTGGATTCTCAGCACCCTTTCACTTTTCACCCTGGATTTCAAATGAGTTCCTTTAGGAAGCATTTGGTACTATTATGCCAGTGCTCTGTCATAACCAGTATGATTTCTAGCAAAAGTTGAAATCACAGAAATTTTATTTGCATATAGGGTCAGAGACATTTTGAAAACAGAGTTTTCCGTTATCTCTGTGGTCTGGAGGAACTCACTGTTGCAGAAAGAAAATAATGTTTTTCCTTCATTTGCTACTGTCCTCCTCATGGACCAAAGCCTATTCTTGCATCCAGTGTGACTTCCGCACAGTGGCCTGGGATCAGTCATGTAATGCATTAAATGTCCACTTGTCAAACGGCAGATCAAACTTAATTTTAAAACGCTGTCTTTACTCAGAGCATTTTAAACTAACCGTTTGGTAAGAGGCTCCCGTTGCTGCTGACCCCTGCTTTCCATTTTCTGTGCCAGGGTTGTGAAGGTATCGTACTGTTTTAAAAATGTACACCAGCCAAGGTGAGCACAGCGATGTGAAACTGGTTGTGTTTTGTCAGTACCAGCAAAGGTGTGTCTGCACAAAGCTGTGAAAACTGTCAGCAGCTCAAAGCAGTTTAGCTCTTCACTTGTTTGTGTGCCAGGCAAACTTGAGGAGCTGCAGATCTCTCTCTTCTAAGCACTAATCTCTCAGTAACTTCAGCTCTATAAAGCCCCCAAATGAAACCAGCGTATTCATCAATACCTAGGAATACACCACAGTTTGGATCACACATTATTCCTGGGTTTGGTTTCTTCTGGACCTGAAGGCATCCTAGAGGTCTTAGAATTCAGCCTTTCTTCAGCTCCAACTGGAGCTGGACCAAGTGTTCAGCGCTGGCACCAGACCCACTGCAGTGCCAGAGCATTTTAGAAACCAAGCCAAGAGCTGGGGAGGTGTTTTGAGGAACCCTTTGCAGAAGGCACCTCTGCCAACAAGGTTCAATGAGGTTTCTGCTGGTGACTTGAGAAGACATATTGAATGTCAACTGGTGTGTTTATCTTCTTTAAAACTGAACTTCCTTTCAAATAACATCTAATAGGGCAGACTGCTGTTTTACTACTAACCGAAACTGAGCAAAAGACCTTGGATTATTTGGCTGGCTTCCCCTAAAACCTTTCCCTGCTTCAGTTTCCATGCAAAATACATCAAAACAGTATTCCTATGAATGGAGAGCCTACAAGCCAACCATTGAAGGAGACGAGGAAAACTACATTTAAAACTGGATAAAAATGCCAGAAACCTCCAAGGCCAACTTAAGGACCTTCCCCACAATTTTTACATGAGTTACTTAGGAAAATAAAACTTAGGGAGCTATGCTATGTAAGAATACTTGAAAATTCTATTCCTTATCTACAAAAGGCAGTTTCTTCTCAGTTGCCATCATGGTTCATGTGTTTAGGGACTAAAGGGGCTGGCAAGCTACCTTAAAAAGAAAAGGAATAATACTGGCATTTTAAGCACTGTGTCTAAGCAAAGATAAACAGCAATGGTGAAATGACAATGTCCAGCTCTCTCTCCATGCCTATTTGAAGGGATGATGGGTGGGAACTCCCTGGGTCAAGGCTATCAATCCATTTAAATGCAGGAATACTTTCATGATTTCAAGGCAGCACAAATATTTCTTTTTGTCTGCACACTTTTTAGAAAGCATGAACGGTAACTACAGAACAGAACATAGATGCCTGTTACCAAAGCCAACAACAATTACTGCTATGTCTAAGAATCAACAAAAAAACCCACCAGTGTATTCCAAAGGCACTGCCTCACAAAGCAAACTCACTCCACACAAGCCCCAGCACAGAAACGTGATAGTATCTCATGATTTATGTTCTCTCAGCAGGTTGTACTGGGTCCTCCAGATTCCAGGCTTGCCTTTGAGAGCAATTAAGTTTCCAGCACTTCTGGGAGCGACAAAAGCGCTCCCTGTGAAAACCTGCACTGGCGCTGAGTCTGCAGCTTGGCAGACTGAAACAGCAGCACCAAGGGGGGTGTGAACTTCTCCCAGTTAACTCATCGGGGAGCATTAGTATGTGAAGGGCCATTCCTAAAGCTATTTCCAAATCATGCCTGTGCCCAGTGCCCAAACAGCCAGCTGCTGCTGTGATTTGGAGAACATTTCCAAAGCCCCTCTCAGCCTGGAAAAAAAACAAACATCCCCTTTCTCACCAGCTCGCACAAGGGGAACTCTGCAAGTTCAAATGAAGTGAACTACTGTAGTTGCTCAGCAAGATGAAGTACCCTGACTTGCATAAGAGCATGTCCAGAAAGCATGACGAAACCCAGGTACTGTAAAACAGAGAGTTTACAACCTGCACAGAGTAAACTGTCCCTAAGGGAAGATGAGGGCAAGAAGCACATGCAGAGAAGTAAGCACCAGGCGTTTCACACAGCCAGTGTGTGAAAGCTGCTTTGTGCATTATTATAGTACAGGAACGGTGCCTGATTGAAAAATAGATCTGTGATATGCCCCTGGTTGAATAAAACAAACGAAACAGCAGCAAAGTCAAACTACTGAACACCCCCAGGTCCCAGCAGCAAAAGCCGTAATGCTGTTGCAACAACAGACTGCCTGGACAAGGCTCAACACCTTTCACCTCCTCAAGAAAATAAAAAGCCAAAGCCATTTCCCATCCCTGTTCTTATTCGACCCACGGCACAGGGAGAGACGGTGCTGTGAGCAGGAGCAGGCGGTGTGAGCAGGGAGGCAGCTGGGTGTGCAGAGGGGCTCGTGCCAACAGGCAGCCCCGGGCAGAGCGGGGTGGTGAGACCCCTCTCGAGCACCACAAGCCACGCTGGCCAAAGAGCAGGGCCACGGGGAGCTGCCGAGGGGTTGTTCTTACACGTGGAGTTCATGTGGCGTTTACTCTGCGGTGACCAAACGTGCCAAGACCAACATTCTTTGCGTTGACTTCTTTTTGCGCCTCAGACGCTGCGTGTTTGGTTCTCAGGGTTGCTGAATGCTCACAACTCCAAATGCAATCAGTTGGAGCAATGCATGCTCAGCACCCAGGATATTGGTAATTCTGTTTTTCACTTACCAGTGCACCTGTTTCCTCTGTTACACAGTAAGACACCTAACTCCGTGAACATGGTGCAAATAAGTTAATGTCAAATAGTGTCATTTTCAAAATGATTTAAGCCTAGTTACGAGAGTTAATCCAGCTCTGTTTTCTTACTGACAACATCTGTGGTTTCACAGCCGTAGTTTTTTATACCTCCCACTCGCCTGTTACAATGCAAGGACTTACAAATACAGGGAAATGGTTTATCATGGAGATCTGCAAAAAATGACCAACCATGATTTTCTAGCAGATTTAGAGCGTTTTCCCTCCCACCTCCTTCACTTAAAGCTACAAGCATTTTTAAGAACCAGAATTAAGCACTTTTGGAGAGAGAAACGTGCCTAAAGATCTGTAATGGCAGAAGTGTAAGATGCTTTAATGTCCTTTAAGCCCTCTTTAAAGTGCTCAGCATCTCGAGACAGAAAGCACTGAGCAACTGTGAACCTGGTCACAAACATCTCGTTACACATACAGACATGTCAAAAATATTAAGCCAAGAACTAAAGGGCAAGAAAATACTGGAAATATGGCCAGTTGCACAACGTTTCATCCTCGTTCTTAATTTTGCGATCACACGGGGCTTTTTCCTCCACAGGAAATGGTGCCATTCATGGTATAGCAGAGCTGGCAGGACTGAATAAGCAATGCTCAGTAGTTTGCTTCATTCTCACTATTAAAAATGGCCCTAAATGCTATGCTTTAAAGACAGAACAACTATTTCCTTATAGGTTATTTTCTGGCTGTCACCATATTACCTAACTGCCTGATTGACTAAAATTAGCACATGTTCACAACGCCCCTATGAGGAGGTTCTTCTCCCCAGCACAGAGACAGAACTGAGACTCAGACTCAGGCTGTGGGCAAAGGTCCTTCCCAAACGCAGCTACACTGCTTGATGAGGTTTTCCTCCCACTCATGTGCTCAGCACCAGCTGCCCCTCTTCCTGTGCTGTCTCCCTTCAGAAATGCTAGCAGTCTGGTGTAGAAGCATTTTGTAATCCATTATGGTGAAAATAAACTGGAGCAGCTACAAACTACTCTTTACACTCTTTTATGCTCACCCAGATTTGGAGCACTCACTGAGGAGGGTCCTTTTCCAAGAGGAGGTGCACTGAGCATGTGGGAAGCTTGTGCCAACACAGGAGGACATCTGCACAGACCTACAGGTCAAAGTCATTACCAGGGCTGAATCTTTTACATGCAGATTTCTTCTGCTTGAGGAACTGAGATAACTATCAAGGATCTCATGTGAACCAAAGCTCCAGCATGAAGACACCCAATTTGCATTCACAGACTCACATGGACAGCACAGGGACAGCAAGATTGAGGGGTACAAACAGGTGGGAAAAGATGCACTCACACAAGGTACTACTGCCAGCAAGGCACTTGTTGCATCCTTCTGCTGGAGACTGTTTCTCCACCACTGAGCTGCTCCAACAAACGGTATGAACGCTCCTCATGCACTTCAAGTGTGAAGTCAGACACTCTGGACAGCCTTAGCAGCAGTTTAAGTGAAACTGTGTGTTTCACACCAGGGTTTTTGCACTGATGCAGAGGAACAGCACCTGAACAATTCAATCTGCTGTCTCAGGAGGGCTCTGAGGTTGGATCAGGCACTTGGACTGGATCAACCATAAGTGTGGTATGTATGATCTTGTACCTTCACACCAGACAGGACAAGCAGAATCCAACTGCAGCCTCAGGAATCACAAACTCCAAACCAATGCACAGAACAGAGATTTCCCTTCTCTTCTGTGGCTTCAGTCCTGCTGCTTCCCTCCTCAGACTCTTAACCCCAGTTTCCTCACCTTCACCCCAATCACTTCATACCAACTCCAGAATGCTGTGCTTGTAGCCATAACCACCTCTGAGTCTCCTGGTTCAGAGTCCCATGTTCCCCCTCACTTCTCCTGAGCACGTCCTCCACAGCTTGTGTTCTCCCTGTCCTTTCCTCTCCACCCTGTCGTGGCACCCAACAGCTTTGCTGGAAAGAAGGCAGGACAATCTCCTTCCTCTTCCGTGCCTAGGACCACTGCACTCCTCAGGAGACAGGCATAAAAATACCAAAGTAAGTCCTTCAGCTTCAAAATGCAGCATACTCAGTGCCCCCTAACGAGCTGCTGCTGTGTGGGTACAAAATGAGAGATGTCAAGAGTTTATATACTGATTATGGACAAGTTTTCCTGCAAATGAGACGGCAAATTCCTAACACCGAGACAACTCTGCAGCCAAATTTCAAATATCTACCCCCAAATGCGAAGGTGTTGCACAGCTACTCAATGAAACAGCTGGCCTATTTCTAAAAAAAGGTAAAATAATGCAGGGTTTTGTGTCTTGTTCTCAAGACAACCTGAATCATTCATGCTGAAATGTAAAAAGGAAGAAAAACCAGCATTAAACTGCCACTGCGTTTGAAGAAAAGTCACTTTAAAAGGTTATCCTGGAAAAATACTGAATGCTCATTGTAGGCAGTTCAACCTGCTTTTTTGCTATTTCCTACAGTTATTGCTGAGAAAGGGCCTCAAACAAATCCATGATGTAGAATAAAAATGAAAGATTATAGTCTCCAGTGATGTCTGGACATCTCTCCACAGAAGAAACACAGACTATAATAAAGATGATGCCTATTAGGGAGGCAGTGGATGGCTAACACAGCAGACAAGATATCACTGTCTGCAGAGATTTTTGGATTCAGATACACAAGGGACAGGAAATCCAAGTGCCTCAGTCACAGTCGATTTACAAAAATTCGGAGGAAATGTTGATTGGTTTCTATAGACACAAGCACTGATATTCACACTCAAACAGTGGTTCTTATGACTGCAAGCAAGGTCAAACCCTGATCACTGGAGTTCAGCAGACACAGGAAGACAGCAAGAAAATCTTGTCAATACATAACCTTCTCCATCTAAGCCAGATGACTCGGCTACAAGAAAGCAAATAAAAATGACTTTAAAGTAAACATTTAGCTCTTTCTTCATAAAAATCTGTAGCTGTTCAGCAGATGACTCAAATGTGGAAGTTTGTGGTCTTTGCTCCGGCAGCTGGGCGGGCTGGATTCGGATCCACCATGCAAATGACTCGAGTGTTTTCTTTTTCTAGGCTGCCAGTTGCACTCCTGAACCCTCTGCAAAGGGAACCACTCACAAGAAAAGAGCAACAGGCTATGAAACGTTGTTTTTTTCCACAGAGATAACTACCACCCAGTTTTGGAGCATGACAGAGAGGAGTTGTAAAGTCACACTTCTGAAACAGAGGCAAAAGGTCTAGTTTTCTAATTTTATTGAAAGAGAAGTAGGCAGGCAGATGCTCCCATGGAACATTCCAGATCTGTGCTTTGCACCGCATCCTTTCAAGAATGATGCTGAAGTTATCATGTTTTAAGAAATATGTGCAAACAGAAGAAGAAAAAAGTCCTGTCAAACAGGTTCCACTTACATGGGATCTTTCCCTTCGTTGGATGGGACGTTCCCATAAGGACAAACTTCTCTTGCAGGCCTCGGTGCTTTCTACTTACTCTCCTCCCCAAAACAAGGGTTAAGCATGTGTTTGCAGGAGGGATGGGAAAACCAGCAGAGCCTTGCAGAGCAGCAGCCAAGCAGCCTCCAAATGCAGGGGTGGAGTGAAACTAGGGATGGGCTGGGCTCTCAGGCGCACCACTGGAAACCTGGGAGCTGGGAACGGGTCTTCAAAGGGTCTGAAGGCACTGCTGAGATTTTCTGAAAGCCTCATAAGATAAAAGTCAGGGATCTAAGCCACACAGACTTTGTCTTGTTCAGGTGTCTTCAAATATCACAAAATCCCCACATTTCTAGGCTTAAATATAGAAACACCTGACTTGTGCTGCCCATGACAGACTATATCTACACTGGGAGAACAGGAAGCTTTACTGCCATATCTTTGCCACAATGAGAGCTGTAGTAAAAAGAAAGCCTGTGTATTTTTTTTAATCCCATACAGACAGAGCTCTGAGTTGCTGACTACTGTGTTAACCTGGACTTCCTGGCTCTCACCTTTCTGAATCAAACAAACAAACTCTGCTAACATTATTGTCTTGTCTTCTGCATTTATCTATTACACAGGTCTATTATGTGGACCAAGTTGAACTTTTTTTCCCCTTGGACAGGTAAATAGATGTGGGAAGAACCAAAATGAACACAGAACAGGTTACCAGGCTCTCACAACAATCCTAAAGAGTTAGGCAAGACCAAAGAAGCAGAAAGGAAAATTGAAACCTTCCTCCAAGTGGAAATGAAATGAAACTAAGCCAAACCAAGAGTGTTCTACCACTCTGGTGGTGAGTGCTCCGGCTGAAGAGCTCCATCCCTGCATCTAGTGAATGTATCTTGACTGGAGGAAGAGGAACACAGTACAAGAGAATGTAACTGCAGCCTGCTGTGAGTGCCAGGCTGAGCAACGTGTTCAGCCAAATCCTCTCCCTCCTAAGCAGAGCTCCTGCAAGAAAGATCAAACCAAGTCCAAATATGTGCTTATTTTCTGAAAAAGAGTAACAGCTCAGATCACAAGACATAGATGGTTATGGCCTGACTTTATTTCATGGAGCCTCCAGGAGTTAATTCCAATTCCCATGAGTTTTGGATATTCAACCTAATAACACCTACATCCCTCAGTGTCAGGCACTTAAGTCAGAGCTTGAGGCAGGTAAACAGTAACAACTCCCTCTCCCTGTCCTAAAAATCATTCTGATTTTCCTTTGAGTCTTCCAGGAAAATCAGATATACATATCTCTCATCCTCACAATTCATCAGTCTCTAGACTGTGTAACAAGGTCCCATAACGTTCCACTTTGGCCAGCAGAGCAGTGAACAGAGGTGCAAAAAAATTCACTGACTAGCAAAGAAATTCAGGGCAAGAAAATAACCCAGAATTACCTGAATTGTGTCCAGGACTCTTTATAGTCTTATGAAGAAGAGTGTTAGGAAGCAGAGGACACATGCTTTGATTTCAGAGACCCAGTTTCCCAAATGCAACATGAAAAACGTGGTCTGCCAAGGGGTGCAAGGAAGATTTCCATCCCCACAAATCACCAGGCTAAACCTACATGAGCCGGGCTCTTCCCATCTCCAGGTACCTCAGAGCAGCCTTGAACTGGAATGGGATTGCTGCTCACACATGGAACACGGGTAAGAAGAGCCATGGACAGTTCCCTGTTCAGGAAAAGCAGCCCAGGGTTTAACCTCTGCTTCCATATGCTGTAAAACAGCTTTTAAAAGCTGTAGAGAGGAGAGTGAATTTGGGGACAAATGGCTTGATTTATTACCCATGCTTTCTTCTAGAGCTTTGAATTTTTTAGACATCCTAGACAGCAAAGACAGAAAAAAGAAAAACAGTTGATGTAAAGGGTTATCTGAAGGCCCGAATTTCCTGGTAACTGTTATCTAAACACAGAAGGCAAGGCAGTAGCTGACAGAGGAAGGAGAAAATAAAAGGAATTTGCAACAAGTGGAAGCTTCATCCACATGCACTGGCACTTCATTTTGTTCTGAAACATCAAAGCAACTCAGCTAAGTGCAGAAGCAAAATGCAGGGGCTGCACTGCAAGTCAGAGAGTTGGACTTTAGGGGCTGATACACAGACTGAAGTCTGCTCCACAACCCCAGGGCACATTTCACTCTCTGAAGCAGCACCAGAGAGACAGAAACTGTTGAGTGATGTGCTGCTGTCTCTGAGTGTGTAAAGGCTCCAAGTCAAGGTTGTCAGTCAGCTGAGGTAACTGAGCTGTGACCACGCTGGAAAAATGAGAGCAGAGAGCAACTGAATGACACTGGCACCAAACAACACCCAATGGGAAAGGTTCAGGCAGAAGGGTGACCCACCTACACAAGGGAAACCTCTGCCTGCCAAAGCAACTTCATTTTTGAAGTGGCTGCACCCCCTCTACAGAAACTCACTTAAAAATGAAGACCTGTATTAAATCCCTGGGGCAGAGAGTGGGTGAGAGGTTTTCTGGTTCCTTCACCATTACAGGATTAAAGTAATTTCCTTTTTTCACGACTTGCTCACAATTTCAACTATCCACATTTAGATTTATTGCCCACTTAGAAAAGAAATACTGTTGAAGGGACCACATCCATCAAAGTTCTTATTTCATCCCTCTGAAACCTGAAATTCCCACTAAGGTACAGTATGAAGGATTTCCAAGCACAAGGTCCTTTGCACATAAAGAACTTGACAGACTTTAACATCTTAACTGCTTTTAACAGACCATAAGGTCATTAGGAGTCCCCTAGACCATTAGGCAACATTATCCATAAGCAAACACTGTAGGAACAGAGAAAACCAGAGAAGTCCATAAAACAGGGAAATGTATTTCAACAATAGAAGGTACATGCTCACTGAACTCAGAAAAATAAACTCTTGCCCAGAATATTCATTGGTTTCAAACACAAGCTACCAGAGAAATGTCTGGCTCAAAGAAAAGTGGGAAATACAGAATCTGACTGAGCTATGTCTCTGTGATTTCGTGATTAATGAGGCAGATCACTCTTTTGTAGTCTTCCTGATTAGGTCACAAATTCCTGCAGATTATTAATTTCTTCCACTACTTTCAGAAATTGTATGCTTGAGAAGTCATCTTTGGTAAGTGTTTCAGTTTAACACATATCTTGCAAACAGGCCAGTTTACTAAGAAGAGTGGAACAAAAACAAAACCAAAAAAACCCAAAAAACAACATTCTGACATAAAATAGCAAATGTTAGGCCAGAAGTGCATTAGTTTGTAAGAAGAAAATACCAACAATAAAACCAAAAATAGCTCTTCAACCACTTGTCTTTGCAAACCTCTCTGCTTCCTTCTCAAGATCCATGCTCCTCATAACTGAGTGTTTCTCTTGCTTCTACTGGGGTCTCTCAGAGTCTCTTTCCACTCAGATAAAAATGAGTCTCTTTCTCAACCATGTCATTGGCAATCATGACAAATGCTTTTATTTCTTTTTTCTCCAAGACCTTTCTCAAGTTTTGCCTATGCAAAAGCTGCTGATCAATGCTTATCACTTTTTCATTAAGTATCCAAATGAAAAGTGATGTTACTTCTGACTCAAATGTATATTCAAGCCATCTCTACTTGCATGGGGAGGAACTTGGCTTTCCCACTGGCAAAACTGCCATATAATTTCCTCCCATCTACCAGAATTTCTCATATCACATACACCTTTACTTGTTCTTTTCTTTTTAAAAATGTGTGACTGATTATCAGAAACAAAGGTTTTCTTTAGGCTCACAAAAGTCAGGTGTAAGTGTAAACTGAAATGCTGGCCAAAGCAACTAAACCATCAAAAGTCACCTGTCAAAACAGCATTATGTAACTGCTGGAAAAAGCCAATACACGCTGCATCTTTTGTGACATGCTGGCATTTTGTTGTAGTTATTCCTCCCCAATAATTAACAGATGACAGCTCAGTTTTGAAACAAGGGCATTTTCTAATCAGTGACCCATCTATGTTCAACCATCTGATCAGTCTCAAGGTCATTGTCTTCAGTAACTAAGAATTACATCACCTGTCCTACTATAGGATGGCAATTACATCATTGATCAATACCTGAGATCTTAGCAGACCAACAAATTCATATCAGGGATGAGTTACAACTGGGCAGATACCACAAAATGAAACTCCTGTGTGGTTTAGCCCACACTCCCATTAAGACTAAGTTATAAAACTATAAAACTCTACTACTATTATTTGTAGCACAGCGCAAACTGAGAGCTAAGCAAAGATGGGGCAGAGGGAGTGCCACAGTGGCCTGCCTTGTGCAAAGACAGAGAAGATGGGCTTTGCTTTGAAGAGCTACAGCAGCCTGAAGTGACAAGAGCAAGGGAGGGTGGAGGGAAGAGGTGTAAGCAGATGGCAGCAGACCACGTTATTTTTGTCAGCCTTTGGTGGCAATGCAGTTGGAGGCAGTCACATGTTCACCTTCAACAGCAATAAGTGTTTTAAGCTATTTTGGTTCCCCCTGCCTTGAAGCAGACATGGAGTTAGCAAGCAGCAAGCTACTGTGTCTCGGCAGAAGAGGCACAAATGGGCGGCCCTTGGGGCTTCTGCTGCCCTGCAGCTGGTCTGGAGTGAAACATTCAGCATTCAGTGAAGAGATCAGGTGAAAACAAAAACAAAAAAGGAAGGTCTACGTGAGGGAAGATAAAGGTGATCCAGTTGTGAGTGAAGTTGACAACAAGAGCCCCAGGGAATAGAGAAAAGCTGGACCAAATTAGCTTAGGGTAGAGATTTATATGCAGTTTGGACCCACAGTTTGTCTTCCGGCTGCTTTTACCACTGTGCTTCTTCTGGCTCGAGTCTTCAGGAAGGGGCAACTCCCTTGATGCCCCTTACAGGAACCTGTTGAAGAGGTGGAGCTTGCTTTGCTCACCTTCACTCCTCCAGGGCTCAGGCAGCCCTCAGGACCATGCTAACCTGAGCAGAGCCCCACTAAAATGTTTCAGCAAAAGCACCTCCAGTAGGAATTAACAGAGAGTGGTAACTGACCTATGGGGGGGGATATGTAGTGTTTAGCAGTACCTAAAGGCACTGACCTGCTTGGCTTCAGTACAGGCATACAGGGAATTACAGCTTCTGTCTCAAATACAAAGAGCAATATGTGGACTAGGAGTCCCAGAGACAGAACACTAAGCCATCATTTTCAGCCCTGGATACACTAAATTAGGTACCAATCCATATTTCAGGACCCACATAGCTGGCCTCCTTCACGGTGCCCAGAAGCCCCCTAACACGAAGGGGAGGGTTGCAGGCAGCCTGCCTGCTCTGGAAATCAGGCTGGGACTAACCACATTGGATAGCTCTGATCTTAACAATACAGTTGTGAAATGCAGACAAGACTAGGACCAGCAGGAAAATTATATGATGTCTCTAAAACACAAATTAAGTGTTGAACCTTGCAAAATAGGTACACTGCAGCTACATGTCCTGAAATGCCTCTAAGGGCAAAAAACTCTTAGAGGCATTTCAAATGCTGGCTTTCAAAACACTTGGTTTTGCAGGGTGTAGAAGGTTGCCTGAAGGACAGGCAATCTGCCTTCTACTGTCAGACACACACAGTGGATATTTAGTGCCTACCACTCCATCTTCTCCCTATAAACACAGACACGGCGTGGTTGTCTTTAACACAAGATGCCAATAAAAGCAAAGCATCAGAGAAGAGACCACAATGAACTCACCTTAAAGAAGAGGGTTTTATTTCAGGTTAGGGCAAGGTAATCAATAACTGTGCTTTTCTGACAGGGCCTGCTCCTGTGTCTCTCTCACCAAGAGGCAGGCAAATCTACTGGCCTTGGAGTAAATACTGAGGCAAGATTTACCCCCGGGGGGACTCAGTACAGGGTAAAGGCATTAGGTCCTTTCCCTTGTAGTACATCCTTGCTGTATTTGCAGTAAGGAAAAAAAACTACTGTCAAAGTTTTGTCTAAAGTACTTCAAGTTCAGTGTTCAAAGCCTCAGATGTCATCTGCAGCAGATCTGCTTGTCTCCAGAAGGTACTGCCTACCCTTGCAGACTAGAGAGTAATTACACAAAGAGAGGCACACTCTGCCATCCCTTGTGCCAGGTTTATGCTGAAATAACTCCACTGATGGGTGAAATAAGGATGGAATGAAACTGCAATAACTTAATACTGAATCAGGCCATCATAAAAAAAATAAAAATTTGCTTTGTCAGAAATGTAGTTGACTCAAGAGATTCTTTTTCCTTGTTCCTTATGCAGATACACACTTTTTTTTCACATAAGGAATTTACAAAAAGCAATGCCTGTAGGATTCTGGACTCATCACAAAGGTAAGTGCAGGTTCTTCATAGGTAACAGGAAATTAAAAGACAATACAGCTGTCCATACAGCTTTCCATGTAGCTTATCAAGCAGATAAATATGAAATGAAATAAAAAGTTAAATACTCCTTCTGTTTCATGACTGCTAGCTCCTTATCCCTGTCTCAGAATCCAACTGTGTTCTGTGGAGGAGAAAACATGTCAGTGCAGCAAATTTCATCTGCAATGAAAAGTAATTTATTGTGCCTAACTGTGAAAAGCAAATTGATACAATCATCTAAGGCTTTCTGTCTCACAAGGGTTGTGCCTGTAATTTGTCCTTCTTTTAGAAAGAAGTAAGATTGCAGTAACTATGCAAAAGCACACAACTAATATTAAATCAACCTTGAACTCAGGAAAAGTTGCTAGATGATAAAGCTTGGATGGAGATGGATGTATGGCACAAAAAGAAGTACAATAAGGTTATGAAAAGCAAAGCTATTTCTTAACTACTTGTGAGACATCTTAGTTTCAGATATCACAAAGAAGTTCCAAGAAAAATCATCTTTTCCTCTCAAAATGTGTTTCTGGTAAGCCAGTTTGTTAATTTAAGAAAGAAAGTAGGAAAAAGAACTGGTCATTTTTGCCTCTGTGTTACTGAAAGGCACAAGCCCAAGTGAGGAGGAACAGACTGAAAAGCTAAACAACCAAACTAAGAATGAAACCTTTAGGCTGGAGCACCTCCCCACTGCATTCCTTTAAACACACTTAAAAATAACATCACTTTTCTGAGCAGTACTCATGACAGTATCTGTATTTTGCCACCGGAGCATTAGCTAGTTAAGCTTCAGAAGATTCCAAGGGATGGGGTGGGACACTGGTTAGGACAGGAATGGTGTGCACCTCTGAAGACTCACACTGCTTTACAATGCCCTTGACTGCCTAAGGAGGACAGAAGACAACAACTGGTTTATGTCTGGTGAGGCAGATGTCTCCACTGTGCCACTACTCCGTTTCCAGAGGGGTAAGATAGAAAAGCCTGAGCTCTTGTTAGCCCAACAACAAGAACAAACTCCAGCCTTTTATACTGTTTAATTATTATATACAGTGAAGGAGCTTCCGGCTCCTCAAACCCAGAGCCAGGACCTTCCAACACAACTGCTTTGCACCCCCTTCCCTCTCTGACATGTTGAGCTCTCCTGTACACACTCCACTAACTCTCTAGCTCCTATCTCCAGTACCTTCCCAAGCCAGCCCTCAGCCTGTAGCTCCTTCACATGTTACTCAGCTTTTCCATTTCTCTTCCAGACACTTGTTACCATCCCACTGCTCCTTCCCTCTACTGATAATGTCTCTTTAATAATGGGTCTTGGTGGTTTTTGTTTGGTTTTTTTTTTTTTTTTTAGCTAGTAACAAAAACTCAAAAACCCCTAACAGGAATCTAGGGAACTGATATCAGATTAAAGCACTGCCTTTGGCTTCCTTTAGAAGGCAGGACAGGAAAACACCATGAAAGGCACAGATCAAATTTATAAAAACTAACTGGAACTAGTTTTCATGACAGACAGCTTGGCAGCCCATCTCCTCCAGCCAAGCACAGGGTTCACAGACCCTCACTAGATTATGTGAGTTCAGAAACAAGGCACCTTTATCAGCATAACACTGGGAGAACTTCAGATGTTCTGCTCAGAATGGAGAATGGAAAATGGCACTCAGCAAACTCTCTCAAGAAGCTTTTCCATATAAGGGGAAGAGATTTAAACCCCACAGCATAAGGAAAAGAGACATGGACAGATGAAGTACAATGTCCCCACATGAGACTGCAAGTTGGCAGCAACAACTCAACTACAGAGAATCTGGGGCTTTGCTGGCAAGGAAGAACCCACACAAGGCCCAAGAATGCTGTGAAGGCCTTTGTGCAAAGGGTAGGGGTCTGGGAAAGGCGCTTTGTTTATAGAGAGAGCAAGGAACAGAGCACTCAGCGGGGAAATGAAGGTGAACAAGGCAGAACCCTCTTTCAAAAGAGACTTTGATGCTCGCTGTTGCTGGAGAAGATGACCTGTACCTGTGTTGTACACACAGGATGCCCAGTTTCAGGATCCAGCCTGCTCTCATCAACAGCAGAACTAGTACTTGTGTTTTCTAGCAGCAAAAGCAGGACCAGGCATATGTTTGTATACACACTGATGCTACAGCCCCTCAGTTTAACACTTCAACAGCAGAAACTGCTGGTAGTCACTGAAGGCTTGTTAAGCACACACAAATGAAGTCACAGTATTTCTACATGCAATTAATAATGATTTATTTGAAGATACTCTGTTAACACTCCCATCTTCTGCTTCCTGAAACTGCAATTAATGAGGGCCAAGCCTCAATCTGAAACTGTTTTCACTCCTGTGATGAACAAAAGCGATGGGGAGAAAGTGTTATTATCCTCCAAACCAACAAAGTGTTCTGGCAAAAAATTTCTTTGCATCTTTGAGCAGAAAAAAATGTCTTAACAAGAGAGGTTGGGCAAGGCAGAATAAGCAACTATAGCAATTTAAGAATGTGGAAGCAAAACAGGTTTTATTCAATAAGCAGCTAAGTGGTGTTTCTGCTATCACTGCTATCGGTCCTCTGCCTTCTACTGCTCAATGTCTGCATGTTAGAGTCTCAGAAAACAGACTTAGTTATGGTGCCTCTGAAGCAAAGGAGTGAGGACATAAACATGTCTTCTCTGTGATAAATTGGCTACACATGTTTTTAACTCTATAATTTGCATGTCTAAATACATTTCCAATTTTTTTTTCATTTAGGGGAAATTATTTTCCATAATATTTCAAGTGCTTAGGTATGACAAAACCAAGTTATTTCTTAAAACATTTTTGTCCAGTTTAGTAGATGGGGCTGGGAATACTGCATGGGTTTCACCCATCATATCTTACTTGCTGAAACAAACTGTCTTCCCTAAAGAACTTCACACCATTACTAAGGGTAGGCCCTCTGCACAAACCTTGGTGAGCAGGCCATACCCATGGACTGTCCTTTGTACTCCAACATCAACACTGAGTGAAAGCAACTGACCACGCTGGTCATCAGGTCACAGGTATCCTCAAAAACTAAGGAGGAAGCTGCTTTTATCAGATTATGAGATTTCTTAGCACAGTATTTTGACACAAAAGAAATCTGTCGATATTTTAAATACTTCCCGAATACTTTTCTCCTCTGTTGGTCAACCAAAACATACACACAGATAACTTGTGCAGGATAAGCCTATTCCTTTCATAATATACCAAGGGCTTTGATACAACACTGATTGCCACTTCAGACCCTAAGCCAGGTTTGTTCAAATCTGTCCAAATATCACACACAAAACCATGCAGAAGATGAAGGAGCTGTGCTACAAATAGAGCAACTGCAGAGGCTCTGGCCCTGCCCACATTCACTCGCGAGTATTTTTACACAAAGCCTAGCACTGCATGATGAGGGTGACAGCTATCACTTGTACCACACTGCCAGCAAAACCCAGAAAACAAGGAAAATTCCAGGGCAGTTTCTGAGTACTATGAGGAACAGAAGTTGTGGGGTTTTTCAGAATCACCATTGTAACCTGTTTCACAACATCAAAAGTCTGGATGCAAACAGCATTGCAATATCAGGCAGAAAGGATTTCAAATTCATCACCACCCAGACAGAAGATTGTTTTCAGTAAGGTTCAGCTTCAGCTCCTGCCTGCACCACAGACAGTATCATATCACAATACAATGATGTCATGACAGGTTTATAAAGCAAGTTGGACTTGACTGTATGAACAAGGTCATTTTACAGTCACAGAGAATCACGCTGCCCCAGCTCTGCCAGAATGCCCAGCTCCAGCACACACAAGCTTAGCCCACTGAATTCAGTGGCACTGAAAAGCTTTTGGGGTTCAAGGGCACTTGGAAAATGCTTTATGAAGTAATTTTACAGCACCATTTGGCAATAGCAAGTTTGAGTTATGTCTTTCCTCCTTCCAGGCTTCCTAGACCTGGAGAAACACTGGCTGTTCTCTTCATGCCAGAAAACCCACATTCTCTGCCACTCAGACTTATCACAGGAAACTTTCAGATACTGACACGAGAAGAGAGAAAGCAACACAAAAAACGCCACACAATCTTCTAGAAGAAAAACATCTGAATTGTTTGCAGTTTAAAGCCTTGACTTACTATTTCATTAAACAATAACCAGATTTTTATCTCGGAATAGAAAATTACAGCTTGAGCTGCACATCCCTGCTGAACCAGCTGTAGACTCGCTCAATCATTTAGTTTTGTAGGGGTTTGAAAGAGTTCACAGTTCTGTGATCCTGCAAACATTTTTGCCTTTGATTTCCCTTTCTTGCAGCTCAACAGCAGTGCTCTGTACTAACACTCTGCTTGGCAGAGACAGAGAAGATCTGGAAGTCCACTGGCGTCACTTCACGTGTCTGCGGAGGAATCACCTCAAGAGCACCACGACGTACCCCTGCCAGCTCCCGTGTGGTCACCCTGCAGCAGCCAGTGCCCCCCTGAGCCCGCAGTGACCTCGGGCTGCTCTGAGTGCCACCAGCACAGCTGCAGGGCCAGCTGGCACCTGACAGAACGTAGGAACATGAGAAATCAAACCGAGGGTTGGAGAGGAACGTGCAGTGCTCACAAGGCAGCTGGTCCCAGGCTGGCTCTGAGCAAAGCAAGGGTCAGAGCGTGGGGTCACGTTAGAGAACACCCTCTCAGCAGCAAGGAGTGCTTCAGATGCACAGCTTTGAGTTACAAAGGGTACAGCAGATCCCCTGGGAAAAAAGGAACACCCAGGCAAACTGTAGATTTTCACCATGGTTTTCATGTGCAGATTTTCCCACGTTATTTACGTGCATGTTCATTAACACAAAGCAGATGACAGTTGTGTCCAGGAGATTATTAAAGCCCTCAATAATGCTGTGTATATCCTACAGCCCCTCAAACCCTCAAGTGCCACGTGAGCTCCACCACTTTGGCTTGCCTGTTACAGTACAAAGTGGAGCGTGGTGGAAGGAAAGGCACATCCAGTGCTTTCAGAGAGGATTTTTATACTGTGGCTTATAGACCAAAGGCACAGGTGGCAATTCATCTCCTCTCCTTGACCTGCCCCCAGAGGGTCACCACGGGAACTTGGCCTCTTCTGCTTCAGCACTTTGATCACAGCCGTGGCACAGGCACACACCCCTTCCTCGCTGCAGCCCACCAAAAATAATGACCCCCCCGTGGGTCATACAGCTTAGCACCTTTAATTAGCCAAGACAGCTGCTTTCATAGTGCCACACTGGCAACTGAGCTAACTCACCCCACAGACTGGATTCCAACCGTAGTTAAGTGCTGGCTTTTCCATCAAAGTTTTCAAAGACTTGGCGCTTTTTGGTTTGTGGGTTTTTTTTTTTTTTTGTTTTGTGGTGGTTTTTTGTTTTTTGGTGTTTTTTTAAGCCACACAAGAAATGTCACTTTACAAAATATATGGCTGAGCCCAATGGCCAGTCTGGGGTTGGCATGTAAGATTCCTGACAAACCTGACTTCTTTTAAAAAAATACAGAAAAATGAAGACATCACAGCGTAAAAACATTCCCAGCTGAGACGAGAAATAACTTCACTTTCTCCAGTGATCAGGATTACCACCCTTTTACATGTACTGATCTGCTAGGGTTTTTAATTGGAAAGGTATGGAAAGATATCTGACAAGCCTTCTTGGTCCTTTAGGTTTGGTTTGGTTTTTTTGTTGTTTTCTTTTGTTGTTGTTGTTGTTTTTGTTTTGTTTTCATTTTTTTTTGTTTGGTTGGGTTTTTTGTTTTCCACTGATTTCTTTTTTTTTTTCTGCTTTTCACTGATTTTTCAAGACTGTGGTTGATAAATACTCTCAATTTCAGTTACCAGCTTAGTCCTAACCAGGTCCTACCACAGTTCTCAGCCTGGGGTCCTACCCAACAAGCAGCACAGGCCCAGCAGAGCCCGCTGCATCCATTGGTTGCCACAGATACTCCCTGGTGACCTCCTGACCCATTTCCTTGGCTGGCAAAGAGATGCTCCATCACATCAAGGGCTGGTCCCTCTTCCTGTTGTTACTAATGCCAGTAGTGGCACCAAAGGAGATGGCTGCATTCACATGCACTCCCTGAAATTGCTCTATAGCTTCACAGAGGGGGCTGAACGGCTTCCAACGTGCCTCCTGCAACTGATCCAGCAACTGAAACAACCCATACAAACCCCAAAACGCACCCTGAGCCCTCTCCCAAGACACTGTGCCAAATTGAAGATCAAACCCCAGTAACAAAGAGTCTTATTAGGTTTGGGATTTACCCCAGAAGTGCTTCAAATTTCTTCTTAAAATTATTCTTCCCAGCAGGTTAGCTTTCTTTTCACACTGCCTTCCTTTCCTTCTAAGGCATTTTCAGATCTTTACTTTTACTATAATCTGGATTAATAAAAGGGGACACAAATACCTTTACTTGTTCTGTAGAGTTGGAGAACATCTGGATCCCAAAATGACAGCAAAAGAGAATTTTTTAAAAATCCCACAATACTTATATGAAAGCTTATAAGAAATCAAGGTTTACTTTTCCCAAGAACAATTAAATTGCAACAAAGGAAACTACAGAATATCAGAGTCTTCCACAGAATAAGTGATTCAATTTTCAATCATGAAAAAAGAACTATATTTAGAAAGATATAATACGTTACTTTTTCCTCTGGTAAATTTAGTGGAATTAGGAGAACGAGATGACCACATATCTATGGAGTATTCATATCTATCATCCTGGTGCAGAAACATTAGAGAGGAAGGAATCCTACATATCTTGAGAGTAGCCTGTGCAGACCCCATAATAACAAATGGGATCATTATGTACAGCCTCAAAGCAAAACGTCTTTTGACTTTCAACCATTTATGTATGTCATGGAATGGCAAGTTATTATCATAACTTGTTTATTGAAAAAAAAATTCCTGAAGCACTATCCTTCCAATTTAGCACAAAGGTAATACAATGAAAAACCTCCACTCCCAATAAATAATAATTTGGCAACTTTGATGAGCACAGGATTTGAAAACGCTGCTCTTCTGAAACATTGGTTTGCCATTTAAGTGCCAGTGAACAGCGAAAAGCACAGCTCCAAATCACCAAAGCATCACTGATGCACACAGCAAAAAAACACCCCAGCAAAGGGGAAGTATTATCAGCACTCAAAGAAAACTCCCTAGATAAGTTATGTCAGAGGCTTCACAGCATCACTCCTGCGGGTCAGTGGTGGTGAAAAGCACACTAACTAAACATTTACTACACTGCAGAACAGAAGGAGGATGATGCAGCACTGAGAGTCCTTGGATGGGACTTGAGAGGCACAGACTCAGCTCTGTTCTAACTCCATGGCTATAGCTGTGGTAACATTTTCAGAACCACCATGGTTCTGAAGTGCAATCAATGATTACTAAAAAGTTTTCTTAAAATAGTTCTGAGGTGAAGTCTAGTATTTTCTTTTCTTAGGCTGCAAACAAATGCCACCAGCACTGACATGAAAAGCATTTGAACTGTGCAAACACTATTTTCTTCTAGAAACACTGACAGGAAAGTATCATCCATGACTTGGTCCAGCTGATTACAAACTATTTCAAGCCCTGTCTCTATACATTGTGTTAAAAAGAATTTAATTCTCTGGTTGATAACAGGGAACTGAAAAATATGATGACAACTGAAGAACCATATGAAACACAGGCTCTGGTTTTCAAATATGTTCATGGCATGGAAGATCATGAGCAGATATTCTAGAAGTACTTTTCTTCCCCCTCTCAAGAAAAAATTTGACCATTACAATGTCCTACAATGGCACATCCCTCAAAGGATTTCCCTGCTGCTTGTCCACAAACTCCAGCCCCCACAGAACTGAAGGGATTGCAGGTCAGCCCAACTAATTAATTCAAGTTTACAAATAGCTACCCAATTGTTGAATGCTATGTACCTACACAGTATTTTCCAACACATTTTACTTGTGTATTTTGTGTTTAGACAATCTAATATATTAATCAGTATGAAAAGAGGAAGAAGATAAAATTAATTGTATGATTTCTATCTGGTTCAAGATCTTGTTGCTTGCCTAAAGAGTGTAAAGTGGCCTTTCTGTGTGTGAAGATCAAACCCTGTGCTATACTGGTGGGTTTGACTTCAGCAAGAAAGAAAATACCTGTATTTATAGAGCTAGTCCCATAGACCACACAGTTCTTCAGTCACTAGAGATCTCGTTCTAGAAGACACTGAATATGCATTGAAATCTCTAAGCCCTGAAGAACTCTCTCAAGAACACTATTTGACTTAAACACAGAAACAGCCTGAGGATGATTTTAAACAGCCTTTCTGCTCTGCCCCCTGCCCTTTACTTCTTTTTTTTTTTTTTTTTAGCCTTTACAGCTCACATACATTTGCTTATGGCACTGAATTGAAGTTAACAGCTAGAAAACACAGTCATGAAACCCAGTTGTGATTAATTGGTAGTAACATAACAATTATAGCCAGCAAAAAAACAACCAACAACCCACTGCTGAAAACTCAGTATATTTTTATCTACACATATGTGATTACAAACAACTTTTTTTGACACCAGATATGCCACACATTCTGTGCCCACCACTGCAGCTTCCACCATGAACTTATCTCTGCTTAACCCTTTCAAACACAAGAAAACTGTTACACTAACAGATCAAACAAAACCAAAATGCAGAAATCAACCTCCCTGTGGTTTCCCTCACTTAACTACTGCATCTTTCTCCTCCGGGGGAACCTCAGTGTTTGTGTACCTGTGAAGTGTTTCCTACACTCCCTCAGTTAATTTGAGCATTTTCCCCATCCATAGGAATGAAGCTGTTGCAGATGAGGCATTGCAGTGCCTCATCCAGGGACAGCACAGTGAGCATCTTCTCGATGAGTCTACACACCCTAACACAAATGATGTGCAGCTCAGTTAATGAAGAGGTGCCTTCTGCATACGTCTGAAGGAACCTCCAAACTCCTGTCCCCGTGACACAGTATGTGAACAGCTGTGCCACATGACACCAAGGCTGGCTGGAGAACAGCTGCCAGCACAACCCGTAGCTCCATGGTCAGATGGTCAGGACCTTCTCAGCAACATGTGACACATCACCCAAAGTATCCGCCTGTAAAGGGGAGGATCAGTATCAGCAAGACAGGGTTGAGGTTTTTTAAAGGTGGGGTGTTTTTTTGTTTAGTTGGTTTGGGAGGTGGGGGCAGTTCAGCCATATTATGATGCTAAAGGAACACCACCAGTGTTAGTGAGGCCAGTGCAAAACAGTGCTGGTAGCTTTGGTGTTTTCCTTCTAGGATGATGAGAATCTCTTAACTTAAAATCCAAAACATTAAATCTACTTTAAGTAATGAGCACAAAATGACACTTAAGCAGAAGGCCTAAGTAACAGCTCTCTATCTCAGGCACAGCACAAGCAGCCCTAGCTCACAGTGCCTGTAGATTGTACTACCAGTACTACCTTGCAGACCTGGAGAGGAGAGCTAAGGTGTCACTGCCACCCTCCTCCCATCAAATTTCAGTTTGTCAGCAGAGCAGAATTCTGCTGGGAAACAAAGACATTAACAACTCTTGTCCTTTAAATCACTGTGTAGTAACAATAAAAAGAGGTTTGCTCTGAAACAGCTCACTTATATAAGCACATATTAGGGTAACACACAGCATTTCAGAGGTTCAAGAGAAAAAGGGGCTCTGTCCTTTAGCTCTAATCAATGAATAGCAAACACAAACCTGCAGTTTGGCATGGAAAGGCCTCAGTCTCTGGGGAAGATCTTTAGTCAGTGTCACCTAGTCCAGTGGTAGATGAATTAGGCTGACAGAGAGTTCACGTTTTGAACTTTCTTGTATAAAGGATAACTATAAACAGTTACATAGAGCAGATGGACAGCCAGACAGCTATTAAAGGCTCCACAGATAACCCTCCAGCAGTATCACCCACAGAAAACAGGGATACTGAAGAAATTTCACAGGCAACAGTTCTCAAGCTCAGATACTGTAACCCAGTTAAGATCCATATAATATGTTTTTTCAGTCGCATAGAAGATTGTCCATTTATCTTGTAAGAGAAGTCCAGTCACATTCAACAACACACTTCTTGAACCATTAACACAGCAGAATTCATGTCTTGCTTCTCATTCTCAGTATACACACAGAGAAGGAATTAATAACTATTATTAACCAGAGCAATACCAGTTTGCTGAATGGCAATCCATTTCATTTCAAAATACTGCTCTTGCTAAAACTAACCAAAACCAGTCTCTGATTGCTTCTGAAGCAGCCAGGGCAGCAGCAGAGAGCTGGGCAGGAGCAGCTGAACTGGCACAACCTGTGGCACTGTGCATGTTCGAACCAGCTGCTGAGAAGAGAGAACTTTCAAGTACATGTCACTGAGCAGCTCACAAGAGAAAGGCTGCAGTGCCAGACTTTTACAGATGTTCAGCCCCGCAGTGCTTCACTCCCACCACTGTTCTGGCTGCTCCGCACGCGGCCACACGTGCACGCTCACACGCACTCAAGTGTCACACCGTGTACTTCACTCCTAATAGTAAACCTGACAGAAAGGAATTTTATTTTTACATTTTCACACCACCCACTCCTAATTAATGTCAATCAGTGTCTTCTGCATAGTACACACTGCAACTATACATGGCCTCATCGGTGCTCTGTGCAGGCTGAGGGCAAAACTTTCCACTGTTGCTAAAAACTGAGTAGGCTCCGTGTGATGGATTCACACAGGAACAACCTAGAGATGCACAACCTCCTGGGGGGTCAATTAAAATGCTCTGACTTTTGGGGGGACGTTTCTGTTGCTTAGTTTGTGCTTTTCCCCCCACAGCTATGAATAGGAAGCAATCCTATGGCTCAGAAGAGCTGCTGCAGACTTCCCGAGGTGCCAGAGGGTGCAGGGACCTGCCAGTACCTCCTGCCAGCTGCCAGGAACAGTGGCTGCAGTGGGAGGGGCAGCAAGGGGGTTTCACTGGTGACTCCAGCAGAGCCAGTCCATGCTGTTTAGACAACCATGGGCCAGAGCCAGACAATTAAAAACCCTGGCAATTATGGGGCATGCACCTCTATTTGCATTCCCCAGCTGTCCTGAAAGCCACCACAGCATGGGCAGTGAGGGTGGGCAAACCTTGCACCCCAAACCCAAAGCAGACAAACTTGGCTTCCCAGCACACACACCACTCACTGCTTTTTATAGACTGCTTCTCTCTCGAATGCAAAAGTAAATCCAGCTCAGATGATTTCCCAGCCTTAACTTTTGTACAAGAGGAAGACAGAAAGCTAAAAAAAGAAAATTAGACACTTCATGAAATCTGTGATTAAGACACAGAAACTATCAAGACAGATGGGCTGAAACATTCAGAGAGCTTCAGTTCAACAACCTTTGTTTTTCAGATATCTACAGTACGCTATTGTCTTCCCTTTCTAGAGTTTTTAAATCCCATTTTTCACGTGGAGTACCCTTACTGGGTAGTTCAAAATAAACCCCAATATTTACTCAAATGCACATGGTCCTAGAACTAAGGTTTCTCCCCCTTAGTGGGTTTTTTGGGAGCAGGTCATGGCCACTGCCACTGGCCCCGAGAAGGTGCACTTGGCTGGGGAGGCAGAGAGAGTGCCCATGGACTGGGGTGGAAGTGAAGGGCAGGACTCAGCTGCAGCTCCCTCTGCTCTGCTGCAGGCTCTGTTCCCTTGTGTGCACCCAGGGGACGAGCTGCCATCACTGGTCGTAGCCAGGTTATTGCTGTGCAGGCAGAGATATGAGGCCAGCTATTCAGGGAACTCCCTCTTACAAACGTTAGTCTGCCAAGGGTAAGAACTCACACTCTGAAATGGGGTTGGTCTGCCCCTCCACCTGCTCGCTGCTCACAGTGAGGACTCAAGTCTTGTTCATTCCCCCACTGCATCCCCTCTTCCACCAGGAATTAGGTCCTCTTTCCTGTAAGGTGCACAAAGCACTCACTCATCCAGGGGAAAAAATCCTAACCCTGCCACAGCTCTGGAGCCACAGCTCCTTCTCCCTTCCCTGCTGCTGGCATCTCCAGCAGATGCTCTGCAAAGCAGAACCCTTGGAGAAATCACTCCCTTTCACACTCTCCAGGAGGATTTTGACAACCTATGATCAGAGTAACATTTATTAGCTTGAATTAATATTTTTTTTTCAGATTTCATTCCCCCTCCCCCCACCCCGATTTCATTTCATGCTCTAAAATTTGGTCTTGCAAAGATTTGTAAATTATTATTTTTTAACATCTCCCTGAACTGTGTGAAACAGAGTTCAGAAGGCAGCAGAAATATCTTCTGTGCACATGATGTGTGAATAAGCAAGGGATGAGATCAAGATTTAAGGAATACCAATCAACTATACCAGACACTAATCTACTCTTTATTTTCTCAGCTGAAGAAAAAGCATTGCTGGAGGATTTATGCACGCACTGGAAGGTTTCTATAAGCAGGGAAAGACCCTGAAAATACTACATAATACTCCTTCCTCGGCATGCAATGCAGTGGCAACCAGAATAACAGATGGCAAAGGAACACAAACCCCAACCTTAGAAACAGGACTGTTCCAATGGAGGAGAATTTCAGCTTTACAGAAAACACACCACCTGTGTACAAAAAAATGCATTCAACACATACACCAAGGGACCAACAGGGTTTTCCTAAACAAATCCTCTGAGTCTTGTCTGTCCTGGTTAAGAACATTTACAACATTCAAGAATAGGATGTAACTGCCTGGAAACAGCAGTGTTCATGCAGTCCTTTCAATATGGTTAACACAGTGTGCTATACAAATATTAATGTAGCCTGAACAACCAGCGAGGTATGCAAATATTACTGCCGGCTTCAACTGGGATTGAGCTGAGCACAGAGGAACAGCTCAACTGATGAGGACAGAGTCAGAGCAGGAGTCCAGCAGGTCTCACTGTGTATTCTGCCTTTTTAAAGTTCCACCTCTAATCCAAAGGGAAGAAAGAAACAATTGTGAAGTCTGAGCAGCAGACGAGAAAAGGAGAGCTTAAACAATGCAGATCTAAGTGACCTGAAAAGAAGGATCTCCTGGACCAATTTTTTCTACCACTGCACTGAACAGTCACAGAGGAAAGTGACTGGCACAGAAATGTGTATCTCAAGGACAGGGTATATAGTATTGCAGCTGAACACAACACCCTTTAGACCAGCAGGCCAGACAAGGCAATACTCCCAGAAACCATGACACTGAACATTATTGAACCTTCTCCTTCAGGAGCCTTGGTTTTAGTGTTTTACAACTCTGGCAAACAATTTAATTAATGTTTTAATTAAATATACTTAATATAAAATATATTTCAAAATAATAACAAACTTTTAGTATCTACCTCAGCTCTTTCAAGGGAAAGTTTCTGAAAAAAAATTGGAGAGAGAGAGCAATTAAATAAATATGTATCATTGACAGTGTTAATTTACTTCTGCTGCTGCTGTTGTTTTAACTAATTTATTGAGATATAAAAATGGCTTCAGGCTCTGAAGCAAGTCTTAAAATTTGGCAGAAGGGTTCTGCTGATCAGAGATGTGTCCTTAGCTGTTCTTGTTAAAAATCCCCTGTATTTGGCTCATTTTAAGTGCAGGGAGGTGAAGGGGGGAGGTGAGCAATCAATGTAAACTTCACCCCTGCGGCTTTGACACAGCTCCACATGAGCCACAGCATCTCTGGAAGGGTCTGTCCACACAGGGCTCACTGCAGAACTAAAGGCTGAGCTCTGAGCAGCTTTGGGCGTTTTGAAGTTGACTACAGATAGCAAAGAAAGACACAATTATTTCAATGTACTATTCTTTGCCTGAACATGTACAGAAACAAGAAAGAGGGACAGAAAAGCAAAGAAACACTTGAACACTTGGTGTTAGTTTGGCTTTTTTTTTTCTTTTTAAATAAAGTAAATCCATACGAGCAGCAAAGTACAAGCACCTAAAATATCCTCACCACAGAACTCACTGAGGTAAATGTTTTCTGGTAACCCAGCATGTCTGCACAGAAGAATCATGGTCTGCTGTCCTTTGAACTACCCTTTTCTTTCAGGAGACACACTCAGAGAGGGTGACAGTGCAATGCCAAGTTGCTCTCCCTGTATTTCAAGGCATCTCCACTCAAATGCCCCCAAATGCCATTTCTTCCTTGACAGAAATCTTTGTTAAAAAATTTCCCTTTCCGTTTATTTTGTGAACTGTGCTCTTCCTTTTTTGTTTGTAAACAAAGAAACAAACAAAAAGCCAGAATGTGGCAAGGCTCTGCCAGAACTCAATTAATAAATAACGAGCATCCAGTGTTTCTGATCATTTCCTTCTGTCTGAGCCTCACAAACTGACAGTAAAACAGCACATGACCCTTCACAGAACAATTTTACTCTCACATTACATCCTCACTGGAAATTAAGAACACAAATTTGACATTTGGAATGGGAATGGCACCCCCAGTTCAGCAGTGTTATCCACTGGGAGGTGCAGAGGCAGCTGGAAGCTGCCACAGCAGGATTTGCAAAGCACCCCTTGTGGTCCCACAGCAAACCCCAACACGACCTGTGCTTTGTTAATCACTGCACCACAGAACTGGGACTAACACTCTTCTACTCACAGAGCCAAACTGTTCTGCTGGACAAGAATATATGGCTGCAAGACATAATTTAAGCTTGAGTCCAAGCAATTCCTCGGGATGTGTGAATCCAGAGCAATGGGTGCAGAAAAGCAGGAAGGGAGAGGAGTAAAGACATCCTATCCTGCTGCTACAACTGGAAACACGGGGATGCAAGAAGTTATTTTCACAGTCAAAATTGGAAAATGCTAAAAAACAGAAATAAGAGGAGTTTAAAGAAGGGGAAGGTGGTGAGACCTGCTGAAAAATTGTGTTTGGCCATCTGGAAAAAAAAAGATGACTAGAGAACACTTTTTGCCACAGAGACGGTGTAAGGAAACAGAAGAAACACACATACAAAGACAACTCCACAAACAGTTTCCAGCACTGTGTTCAAAATCAGTGGCCAAGAGGCAAGATTCCCGTTCCATCTTTGTTGGCATAATTTCACTTGATGGGAACATGCTAATTTATACCGGCCACAGACCTGCACCCTTCATTTATAAAGAGACAGAACCAGTACTAGAAATGCTCTCCATGTCCTGGTGTTCATGAGCACACCACCTGTTGCCCTGCAGTGAGCAAGGTGCCCACCATACACGTAACCTGTTGAGATGCATGAAGTGAGCAAAAGTCAAGATTTCCATGACTTCAGCCCCAGCGTGACTAACACCAGCACCAAGTGATCTCTGTCCAAAGCGTAAGCATGTTCCTTATAAACTGCGTAAATGAACTTTAAAGGCGCAACTGTCTGTGTGTTGTAATCTCTCTAATGAAGGAAATTCAATCCTATCCACAAAAAAAAGGAACCTGTTTGCTGACACATCACTGAAAGAAAGCAAATAATGGCTCACACTACGAAGAAACCCGGTGAAAATGGAAATTACCCTTTGAATAATTTATGCATGACCCATAAGTTTTAGTGGGCTACAGGAAATACACACTCAACAATTCCATTGTGCTCTCATACAGATACTTTTTTTTAAGTGAATATTTACTCTCTTTTTTAAACTTCCCCCCCCCCAAAAAAAAAAAGCGCATGTGGATAACAAAATAAAGAAACAAAATAGAGGGTGACTTCCGTTCCCTGTCTCTTTAAGATATTGCTGCCTTTCAGTCAGACAGTGAATGCTTCATTCAAATAACAGAACATGGATTTCTCCTAGTAACTGCAGCTATAATTGTAGCAACTGCTTATACTGCCTCCATCCTGTTAATGTTACAATTGTCCAAAGCAGAACACTCAAGTAAATTGCCTTAATTTCTGAAAAACATCCAATTTTTATTTTGTAACAGAAAAAAAAATTAATAAAAAAAGAACCAAACACCTTCAGAATGTTATTCCTTTCTTCTGTTACCTTATTCTGCTTCTTTGGCACCAAGAGCATGAAAAAGCAATACTGCTTTCCCTGCCTTCAGTGTCTGGCATCTCTTTCATAAATCAAAACACTCTGATTCAGTAGATGCTCTGCCCACTATTACAGATTCTATGCCTTTTCCAAATCTGAGTCTCTTAACAACAGTGAGGAGTAGCTTCATTTGCAGTCATTCACCAACTAGTATTCCAATTAGTATCTAGTAAGGATTGCCTTGGAGCATCTTCCCCTGCTGTATACAGTACTTGCATGCAGTCACTGTATATTATACAAAACAGTGATCAAAATAAATGGCCTGTGCTGCTGGTTTTACTCATACACAGAGTACGTATCTCAGGCAAGGGCACGTTTTGCCTCTCATACATTCTCATTATGAAGAATAAGGCACAGGCATGAAGATCCATCTCCCTGCACAGAAGTACCATGCTGGGCAGAACAGCAGCAGTAAAAACCCCACCTTTCCTGATTCTTATCTCCCTATACTGACAAGAAGAAAAAACTGCGGCAGAGTTAAAATGCTAGACAAATGGCATCATTTAAAGCAGTTACTACTCCAAGGGTTCAGTGTGCTTCACTGGAAAGCAATTTTTTAATAGCATTATCAAGGCAGCATACCATGATTTATTCTTACTTGCTTTCCAGCTAAAAGTATTTTTGCCTCTTGCTTTTCTTTTTCTTTTTGCTAAAAGGAAGGATGGTCTAATAATAATTTAATTAAACAAAACAGCACAAAATATAACCACTCTGATTTACAGGGTCAGATGAAGAGATTCGTAATGTCCATGAAATCCAAACACTACTTCCAGTCTTCCTGTGTGATTGCTTACTACTTTGCATATTTTCCTTTATACCCTTGAATAACATATGGACAGGCCAACCATATCATGCTTACTTGCTCTTTACATAACAGATTCCTGCTGTATTATCATTCTTCAATAGCTGTGTGTGTTCTTGTTACCCCATCACAATAAACTGTCAGAACAAGGAAACAGACTGCAGTGTGTGGCTCTGCAGCATTTTGGCAAGCAGAAGAAAGACAGGGGAAGAGAAAGAAGCCATTGGTTCAGTGGTACAGTGCTAAGAAAGTCTAGAAAACTTTTAATCACCTAACGAAACTGAAGTCATTTTCCCTCTTCAAACACTCTGAAGGAGCATTAAGGACCCTCAGTTACTTAAATGAAAGAAGTCCTCTATGAAATTACTTCTCAGTTCTTCAAAATATTCCTGAAAGTTTTCCAAGCATCGTGGGAACACCTGAGTGCACATGTCAAACTGCACATCTAATGAGCCTGATTCTTCTCTCACTGAAATCAGATGCCCTGAATTTGAACAGAAGGAGACCTGGGCCTTTTCCACTGCTGTGTTCCTTAGCAGAGCTCCATAAACGTCACATCTCTATTTTATTAGTGAAAGACGTACTTTATAAATTAACGATAAAAGCATTCTTGTGAGTTTGCTAGCCCCTGTTGAGGCTATGGATTCTTGAAGGTCAAACAAGAGCAGTCTATAGGAAGGGAGAGAAGAAAACGGTCTGCAACATCCTTTTAAAGAGCCTCCATAAAAAGAGGCAATAAATAGCTGATTTGCTACATGGCACAAATGCTAAGGCCACAAGTAAATGAATGTGGCCATGAAAGAAGCAGCAGCTCATCCAGTACTCTCTCTACATTAGTTAAGTCTCTTTGTGATTCAAGTCTAAGACTTTGCATTGTTCCATTTCCGCCTATTCCTCTGCTCCAGATTCCCTTTGCAACACTTTATCAATGGAAAAATCGAGGGAGGGATTTCCAGCTGGGAGCCCAACAAAAAAAGCAGGAGGTTCAGTCTGGTTTTCTCACTTGTGCTGCAAGAACCATTTTAACACCAGTAATAAAAGCAAAACTACACAAAGGGAAAAAAAATATGACCTGAAATTATTTTACCATTATAAATGCCGCAGCACTCTTTATTCTCTAGTATGGTTAGTGTCACACGTTGGCACAATAATGTGCAGGCTTAAACAGAGCTCCTTGCAAATAATGAATTTATATTAAGGGCCAACGTCAGCCAGAATTCCAGGGAGATGCTAAGAAAAAGTTAACAGTCAGATCTACTCTTTGTTATGCCCCTGCAGTTCTGACAGACTGACAGCTGCAATGTCACAATATAAAAAGAAGTAAACCAGCCTGATTGTCTCCTCAGTGAATAGTGGGGACACTACACACAAGCCACAGGGGACAGGGACCAGCACAGGGACACCTCCATGGCCACACCTGGGGCTGTCACCACAGCAGTCGTGGTGCAGGTACAACCTACTTTAGTTGTAATCTGAGGAGGTGGCTTTGAAAATGAGATCTTCTACACTACGAGGATTTCCAAAGTAATTTTCAATTGATAGATTTGTCTCTTTCAAGACCAGAAAAGACTAATAATTGCACTTTGGGACGTTATGGCAGTACAGACCATTCATCTTGGGAGGCACCTCTTACAGTAACAACAGAGTAAAAACTTCCATACATTTATGTGAGCACCACACAGTATGGACAGCAAGCTCCTTGAATTCCAGCTATTTTCATACACCACCAAGGAACCCTGGTCTTCACCTCCTCAGGCAAAAGACCAGATGTCTCAAGGCCTTCAACAGTCAATTGCCCAGCCACTGTAGGCCTTGCCAGTGTCCCAAAGACAAGAAAAATCTCTCTCACACACATGTCCAGGGCACTGTGGTTGTAGTGGTTCTGCTGAGAGAAGCACCTTTAGATATAACAGGAGTCAAGGCAGCTGTAACTACAATTGCTTAAGCTTAGCAAAGCTGCAACAGGACAAGAAGGAAAAAAAAAGGGTGGAGATTCAGATGCAAAAGCTATCTGCTTAGAGACAGAGAATACTTAAAGACGTGTTTTGTGATGAAAGAAAACTGCCAGTCACCATCATCAAATAGAGGGGAAGTTCCAAAGCCATCAGAGAGCACAGTACGGCACCCAAACTCCCCTAGAGTGTATTTTAGCCTGTTGGAAAACTTTGAATATTTTCAGAAGGTCACATGGACCTCAGGTATCAGAACAAATAGCAAACCTTGAGAACTGACAGCTAGCATTGTCTGGATCTGTACTGCAGATCTGCTACACGGAACAAGAGTTTGGGGAGAATCAGTTACCAGATACCTGCTGGGCAGATACCCCTACCAAGGGAACAGGCCAAGCAAGAGGGGAAAAACACTTGCAATATTTGCAATGTGACTGCTGAGGAACTGCCTTCATTCCTAATGCCACAAAACCCAAAGGTTTTTAAACAGGCTAGTATTTAAACCCAGTCCCAGATCCATTACACTAAGCTTATTACTCCCTAAATAAATACATAAACCTCATCAATGAGTAGACAAACCCCTGGGTTATACCTCCAGCTCCAACAATTTACTTTATTGTCTTCCACAACACACAGAACAAGTGTCATTAAGTATCTGAATGTCAAGCAGCTCAGTAGAGAGTTGAGGAACTGCCTAATCCAAAACTAATTTAAGTGGAAAACTACGTGTAGAAAAAAATTAACTTGTGTGAAGTCACATGAAGTAACTGAAGGAAGTCTATGTGATCCTAGAAGACACAACTTATACCATGTCACAGAAAAATGGAACAGGAGGAAATGTCCTTGAAAATAGGTATTCTCAGCTCCAAATCCAAAACCAGACCATGAGAATGCCACATTAATTAGATCCACCAAGGAAATCTCCATGTAATTTCTGATCACTGTCTAGGATCTGATATCACTGTGGTCAAAGATATTACAAAAGAAAAATAAAAAGAAAGAAAAGACCCCTACAACACTAAAAAATCCAAAGGAAAATCACCACACCCACAACTCTGACCTAATAATTACAAGCTAAAAAATGAAGTGGGGGAAGAAATCACTTCCTGTCCCTGCAGGTAAGGTTGGAATTTTAGAATAACTAATATAAGACCAACAAGTTAAACAGCCTAACAGGGTCTTTTTAATTTATTAAATATATTTTGCTTTAATCACATTAATTTTTCAGAAATGTACAATAATCTTTGTGGTTTAAAATTACTTTGTATTCATTTTTTAATGGAGAGTATTTTTATTCATCTAATACATTATCCTTTCAAGAAAATTATCATACTTGACTACAAGTGCTTAATGAGGCGCTAATTAATACTCCTATTTCTCCCCATTTGAAGCTCCTGGGAGAAATGAGGTCAGAAACCTGGTTTAACACACAAGACACTTTGGGGAGGCTCAAGGGGAAGGGACACAAAAGGCACTTGGCACCCTTGCCCCTCTGAGCTCTGCAGTCCAACACGACTCCCCAGCAGCACATCCCTCTTCTCTGCACCTCAGCAGTGACAACAAGGAATTCGCCCACTTTTTTTTTTAACTGGCTGAGTTCCACTTCTCCTGCTCCTGTTATCTTGCACAGCTGAAGGGTTTGTCCTACTACAGGAGGCTCCTGAAGCCAAGGCAGTGCTGTCACACAGAGTGTGGCAGCTCCACCTTCCTCCACGCAGAAGCCCTGGCTGGCTGAGCCGGGGCTCCCTGGAGGCAAAAGTGAGTCAAGGAATCCTCCCAGAGCAGGAGCAGCTGTTCTGGACTTCAGGAACTGCTGCAGGGTTAAAGAGCAAAAGCAGAGACCAAGTGCAAGAGTCTTCAAAGCCCTTGGGAAATGTGCAGACGCTCAGCCATGAACTTCGCTTTTGGGTTTGTGCTCTGCATTGTGTACTAATGGCAATTATCTAAGAGCAGCTCCACGATGGGAGGGGGGGAGGAGGAGGAGGCTTCCTTTTGGCACAGCTTCTTCAGAGTTCAAAGGACACATATGGGCTGCAAACACGGTGCAGGGAATAATGTAAAATTAAAAGAGGCATGAGAGGAAAATGAGAACGCAGCAGGGACAAGCAGTGTTCTGGATCTGCTTGACTGGAATTTTAAATAAAGGAACAGGAGGGGAAAAAATCCAACAGAAACCCCACACTTAATCTAATTCCACATCTGAAGAGAAGGAGGGATCACAGGAGGACCTGCCATTTGAAGGGAAGACATTTGGGAAGTAGGACCTGAGCACTTCTGCTGGAGGCAGAGAACCCAAGCTGACAGGCTGGGCCAGGCAGCAGGACCAGAGGGCTGCCCAGAGAGCTGGACTCACGAATCTGCCAGAGACCCAAGGGCTTCAGGGGTTTATTTCAATAGGGTACCAAACCTGCAGGGAGGGACAGCATGTCTGCCCAAGAAATAAAGCAAGAATTGTCCGAATACCACAGGCCCCAATTTTCCTTCCAGTACTCATCTCACAACACAAAGGGAGCCACATAAAAGTCAGCAGCCTGCTAAATGGTGCCTGTGCCCATGTCAAATCCTGATACCTGCTTGTGGCCCTGTCTTTTGTTAGGGCAGAAACCAGAGCCTGCTCTTCTCACTGCAGGGCATGTCAACTGCAGAAATAAATAAACAAAACAAAACAAAACACACCATCCACAACAATCCTCAGTTGTAATTTCTACATAATTATTGCACAACAACTACCCATAATGAGAGAATGAATTTATAACCACACACAAGCTATATTTACCAGTGAACTGGTTACAAAGCAAAACAGCAGGAAACCACAATGTGTGTCTTCGTATTAGCTCCTCAGCAGTGGCACAGAGCAGGGCTGCACGTGCAGCAGGGCAGGTGAAACCTGGGCACACCCACCAGGCAGGAGCACAGCCCATGGGCATGGAAGCTGGACCAGGCAGGGCACAAAGATGCCACCAGATACTCAGGAGGAGTTATGTAGAAGTGGGGCTGGAAGGACCTGCTTGACTTCAAGGTTTAACAGTTGGCCACCCAAACAAAAACTGAAGGGAGACTCACATTCCAGCCCTCCCAACTTCCAGAAATTTCAGTTCCTAGAGGAATTTATAAAAAGCCAACACAGGAAACAACAAACCATCCCACAACTGGAACTGCAGCTCCCCAGGCAGGCAGGACCTGTGAGGTGAACTGTCCCTGTCCCTTGGGATGAATTGCCACTCCCAGAGAGCATCTGTGCTCTTCTCCCATCAGTTGTTCAACTGTTGGCCCCACTGATACAAAAGAGCACAATTCGACCCAAACTGGGACAGTGGGACTGTGACCCAAGAGGAGCCCTGGTGAAGTCAGGCAGCTGAGCCCCAGCTGACAGCTTTCAGTCACTGGGGGAGTTGATTTGGGTCTCTCTGCCACCCACCAAGCACTGCCGACCTCAGGGCACCTTCCCACCTTTCAGTGCTGCTTTTCAGGCAAATTTAGCCAAAACTGCCTCACAGCTTTAGAAGTTACTGGAAGTGCAGCTGGGCCAATGGACTTCAGCAAAGACAGGCAGCCACTCATGAGAGCCCCATTTCCTCAGGCTGACCCCATACAAGCAGGCAGCATCCCTGCTGCCAGCAATCCCCCTGACCACCTTGCCCCAGCTGCTCATCCTCCCTTCTCCCTGTGCCAGTACAAACCCTCACACTTTCCAAGGCAGTGTGAGAACGATGGTGAGCTACATCCAGGAACAGATCCTGCTGAAAAACATACCTTTTTTTTTTTTTTTCCCCTTTATTTTCTTTTTTAGGGATTATTTTTGACTTGGATCCTTTCCCAGCCCTGGCTCAGAGCATGACTACACCACGCTGATGTCAGCACAAGGAAGCCATCTAATGAGCACCCATGGGGGGGGCAGGATCGCTGCCACCACTATCCTGGCCACCTTAATGAGCTTGTAAAACAACTGTCTACAGACTGCAGGTTAAAAAGCCACAGAGCTTCAGTAAATCGAGGATGGCAGATAAAAAACCCCAACAAAAACAACTAAAGACACATACACACAGGTTACCAAGTCAGTGCCATGTCAAGCTGCCAAAACCCAGCAAGAGCACAGGGCTGTCCACTGAGGAAAAGCAACTTTGAGCTCAGCTCCACCCCAACCCTGATGTAGAAGGGCTCCTGATACACACCCAGGGAAAATCTTGCCCTTTATTACTTCCTAGGCAGGGCATACAGAAAAAAACCACACTGGTATTCAAAATGACCCATTCTCTTATCTTTTTGGCTAGGCATGCCCTCCCTGCCCTACTCTGTCCTTGCAAAAACACTAACCAGCCCAGCCCCTAAATCAAGGTAGAAACATAAAAGCAAGAGGAAGAGGAAAGTGAACGGGGGAAACAACTCTCCTTCCTCATGAACTACGGGTGCAAGCCCATCACAACAAACAGTGTAACCTTAAATACATGCTCACATGGAAACAGAAATCCATAAGTGCTGCTTCTGGTGTTTATGCTGAGCAGTGTGCTGTTACTGCTCTGGTGGCAATCAGAGAATCTGCCATGAAAAGCAAGGATGTGGCGGGTTTGCTATCGATCTTGTAATGCCTGCCTGAGCACAACCGAACCAGCCTGAAATGGAGCCCAAAAGGGCACTGTTATTCCAGAATTGGGCTGCTTTTGGAGGATGAATCAAAAGCAGTTCCATGTACTTAGATCTCTTCTTGAGGTTGCTGACAATTTTTCCTGGCTTTACAGCCACATCTTCTGTTGTTTAATGTATTTTCTTTGCCCTATTGCTGAAAGAGCGACTCAAATAAAGAGAAATCTGGTTTTCCCAGGAAATCACATAACTTACTACACACAGAGGACTGTCAAACATGCAAAAAGTAAACTAACTGAAATAATATGATTTTTCCCCCTCTAATATCCTTCATTTATAGTCACTGTTGGTGTTACATCTAATAACAATAAGTGGAACAATTCCATGCAACACTTTCCATACTGAGACAGCTATTCCACATTCCCTTGTGCAGCAGTTTCTATAGTTCACTTTGTATTATGGCAACAGAGTAAGGCACCTGAAAATTAAGCCTGGAGTGCAACCACTCCCTAAAACCAGGGCTTAAAACCTCACCTAACAACTGGCCCCATCTACAGTCAGACCAACTTTTGGACCCTGCCAGTAGAGGAAGGCAGAAGCACAAGCCTCTGACAGCCCACCCCTTGCATCCCCACACCAGCAGCCAACAGCAGGAGCAATGCACAGGGCCAACTCCTGTCCCACAAATAAAACCTTGGTTTGGGACATCACACAGGTAGGCAGACTTTCAGGCAGTTCCAGTTTGCAAAGCCTGGGAAAAATGCTAGGAAAGAAGCAAGTGGGTACTGCTATCAGCACAAGGCTGGTGGGGATAAGCAGAGGCCTTGACTGACAGCACTGCTCCCCTCCCACTGCTCATCAATGGGAAAATTGCTGAAAAAAGCCCCTGTGAAACACAGCCAGTTCACACCATATCCAAACTAAACAAAACAAGACAAAGAATATCTGCATCCTGAGCACTCACTGGATTTTATGTTCTTTTTTTCTGCAATTGAGTACAATTCCTGCAATGTCAGTAATGTGCACAATGACAAGTAAACTCAGAGTATACAGGAAGATGCATAAGGAGAAGGTCAATCCATACCACCAGACATGATACATCACACATGGAAAATAACAGCCCAGTGGACTAAGTCTTAATACCAGCCATCATATTTTTGTATCCAAAACTATTCCAAGTACCAAACAAAACATATGATACTAATTCAAATGTTATGACAAATTGCCCACTGTAGCTGGAAAATAGAGAAACACAGCCCTGGAAAAGGATGGGAACAATACTGACCTAAAAACTGCGAAGCGTTCATGCTTAGTGTGCATTATTCCTAACACTGGAATGTTTGAAGGTAGGAAAAAAATATGACAAAACAGGTTAATGAATGAAATGTAAATAATAAGGAAAAATCAAAGATATAAACCAGAAGAAATCTCAGTTAAGAATTATGGAAAGATATTGTGTGAACATCTGTGCGAAATTCAATACAAATCCTAATTCTTGGTATCTTGGATCACACCTATGTTTTCCAGACCTCAATTTCAGAAGTTTACTGCTTGTTTTCATGCATGATTTCAGAAAAACTGCAGAGTCTCTTCAGCAGTGAAGTTCTGTCCTCCAATCCAACATGTTCCCACTGACTGCAAGCAGCTTAACTATAAATACAATGGAAAATCTGAGGCAGTTTGTTGGCTAATTTCTCCATTTTTTCTGACAGGCTATTAGGCTATTCATAATGCATATAAAATTAATATTTGAATTAAAAATTAGACCAAACAAAGGTTCTAATATTTTGCAAACCTATTTGATGCAAAACAGTAGATATGTGTTCCAGGTCTTTGGTTTTCAGACTTTTATTGCCAAATTCTGACTTCTTTTCATTCCATTATTGCTTTCAACAGTTTATTAACATAAAGCAGAGCCTTGTTAATTTGCAGTAATGTTTAAGGTACCTACTCTAAATTTATGGAAGAAATCAATAAATTAATCAATCAACAAAAAGGAACAGATGAGTGACAAAACACATTCTGTTCTATTACTGTGGCAATTCTAAATGGTGTTTTAATTATTCATATAAGTACCTCTAATGCATTAGTAAATGTGATGTAACGTGTCCCTACTTTTTTTTTTTTAATTTTTTATTCTGGGGTCCCAGTTCAGGATCATGATTCCTTTCAGGAATACAAGGAAGGCATCTGAATACTTTTTCTGTACTTGATTCTACCCAGTCAAACACTGTTCTGCTTTGGATGCAGAACACCAGCCTTACTCCACAGCCCTCTCCGCTGAGAGCAGACCCATGGAGAAGGTCACATAACGCCACCCAGCCTTGTAAGAGACCACACAACACAACCACGGGGCAGAGACCTCTCCATCACTCCCTCCTCAACCAACAAGCAGCTGCCAGAACTGCAGCTGGAAAGGGGAGCCAACCAACACGCTGTACCTTGGCATCCCACTGAGAAAATGAGAATAAAGCAGTGAGCCACTGAATATCTTTGGGAAGAGAGGCCAGGATGTCCATCTTCCTTGACATGGGGAACTCTGCATCTTCTGCACACAAGCCCCCCAGGCAATGCCATCCTCACTCACCCACAGCCACGTTCACTCTGCCCACCCAGCAGCTACGTACAAGTAGTAACATTCTTGTCCCAGGCGAGACACCAACAGCACAAAGAAAGCTGCAAAGCCCATGAGTGAATTTCTGCAGAGAGCTTTTCAAACTGTGACAGTGAGCTTCAAAAAAGAGACTTTAGTGCCCAGAGCCCCATAAATACAGCTCCTTTTTGTGTCAGCAGGGCACGTAAAGGGTTGACCACTGCTTACATTATGTATTAATCTCACCCCTCCCTTATTTAGCAACTTCCTCCTTAAGCCCTGGCATCTCTTCTCCATTTCCCCCACAATCTTGGGCCCTTTTCCTCCCGAGATTATCAGCCACTGGAAGTTCCCCCTCCCTGACCACTGCCCACATCCCAGCCTTTGTTCTGGCTCCCTACAGCACTCGGTGTCTGGAAGGGCTTCACATTCACTCTCAATCTGCTGCTCTCCTGCTCTCCACAGCATGGGAAGCAGGTTTGCCCTCCCCCTTCCAGGCTGGGGAGCAGCACAGGGAAGCTGGAAGGAAGAGCTCATGAGCACCAGGCACCAGGAGAGTAGGGCTTGACAACTGAACCCCCATGTGGAAACGTATGTTGTTTAGTTCAAAGCAGGAATGTTTCTGTCTGGGCTGTCTGTTTGTAGCTCAAGTCACAGAGAAGCCATTAGTACCAATAATGTGTCATTATGGGGGCGTCAGCAGAGACTCCACAGCTAAGGTTAATTTGAGATGCATCATTTAAAGCAGAACTAAAATCCCTCCATTTCACACTTTAATGACTGAATTCAAATCATTCTTCAAATTTGACACAGTAGTTCTTAAGGGGACACCTGATTTTTTTTTTTTCCCCGATTTTAAGTAAAATACAAGTTAACTATTGCAGAACAAAAATACACAATCTTCCATTTACAGCCACTGTAACCTGTGTTCCCCCTCGTATTTCTTCTCAGCAGCTTCATACTTCACACATTCATTCTGACACCTTAGAATATATGTGATACAGGCCCCTGCCACGAGTTAAAACAAAACAAGACCCTCTCAGAGTTAAATTTTCACTCATCATAACCCCAGTGATTTTGCCAAGAACAGCTGACAACACTGCTTATCTTAAACATACCACATCACTTAGGCAACAGTAGTGCCTGCACAATTCTCTGTCCCTTACTATTTCTTAGTATTTCTACTCTCAACATCCTGCTAAAATGCATTAAATATGTAATCCTTGCTTTTCACACAGAAGACTGAGGCAAAGACAGAAGGATGCTGTGGTTCAACAAGCTGGTCCAAGTCTCCCAAATCCACTGATAATTTGTCTTGTCAGGCAACTTCCCTGAGAACAGCTGATAAAACACAGAAATAATTAAGCAAAAACTCCTCACAACATACTGAAGCAGCATGATAGTGAGATCCCCACTCTGCTGAAGCAAACCCGCTGTCAAACATCTCCTGCCAGTTATTGTAGATCCCTCAATAAAGCTCACGTAATCTTACCAAAATGCACAGAAGTGTACAATGATTTTTGTCAGCCAATTTTGTTCTGAACTTTCAAGAAATCAAAGTTCAAGCACACGGACGTTCTTTGGAGAGCTGCCCTCAATGCTAAAAATGGCAATGGAATTGCACAAGTGGGGGAGGGGAGGGGAGGGAAGAAAATTCCAAGAAATCTTTGACTCATCCATTGTAAGTCATCAGGTTTTTGGAGCGGGGAATGGAATGCCATCAAGCTAAAACTGACAGAGCTATTTTCTGATCTTTAAGTGATGTCAATACTCCACAAAGCCACAAGTGCTGGGAAAATTTTTCTCTGCAAAATTCTAAGAATGACTCTTAAATTTTGTTAGGTTGGGCAGGGAGGGGGGGGAGCCCAGAGCTAAAAGCGGCAATTGAAATTAAACTTCTACGTAGGTGTGCTTTTGAATACTGAGAGTATGAGGCTTCACAGAATTGTGCTATCTGTGACTCAGACTTGCTGCCACAGGTGTCAAGAGACCAGAGACACAATTGGAGTTCTGTAGAAACCTGCTGCTTTGTGATTACATTTTTAAACTACATATTAAAAATATCACCCTCAAAGACAGACAAAAAGCAGGTTTTTCCACTCAGTACAGACCTGAATCTTTTCAGTTGAGAGATTTTACTGTCTTGTTAACTTTCATGTAGTAAAGTAGACTTTTCTGCTGTTTAATTCTTAAGGTTTTCAGAACAACACAATGTCAACAAAGCCTAACAGGCAAAATGGTTTCAATAAAGTTCTGAGAATAACACATCTAAGCTGGCACGCCAACACACTATTTTTAATTGCAGCTCATTAAAGATGTAATAGAAGAAAAATTATATTCACTTCCAGCACTGCTCTGTCAATGCAGTGAGATAATCATGCTGCTGTATCACACATAAAGCAGTATTTATGGGTAGTGGTTTAGGTAATTTAATGGAAAGGCAGAAAGCAATGATTCATTCCTTGTTCTGTTGCTGAAACATGACTTTTGCCAACTGCAGGGCCCAAGCAGGCACATAGAGAGAGTGGTTTCAAATGGTAGTAAAACAGAGGGCTGGAAAATGAAGAGAAAGAAGTCAGTTGAAATGCCGACCAAAAAGAAAAAAGTCTGGATTGCAGATAAGAAGTGCTTCACAGAGCAGCACACAAATGCAGGCCCCTGAGGTAATTCAAACCAAATGCAGATTGAAACTGAAGTCAGTTAGTGAGTCAGCACAGTAAAAGGACACCAAAATTACACGCGAGAAAAGTGCAATCCTTTTTGTGTAACATGCTGTATTTTTTCCAAATTCACCAGAAAACAAATGAACTGCCTCCCTTGTGTTGAACCTCTTTCATTTCCTTTGCACTCAGCCTCTACCTTCCAGAAACAAACTGCATGCAGGCTGACTAGTGAACTCTGATGTCTAGGGCTTGAATTTCCCTTCCACAAAAATTTCAGCTCCAGACCACGACAACGTTAATAAACAATCACTGGCATGAACACTACTAACCATCTTCCAAGTTATGATTACTTTCCTCTGGAAATAATTTTTTTTAAAAATTAATAGTTCAAGCCAAAACTGCAGAGAATTGTTACAGACTCTGCCTTCCAGATTCTGCCATCCCTGAGGGCTCAGTCACCTACAGCTCGGTGCAGAGCAGGACTTCAGTGCTAAATATGCTCACCATCAGCCAAAGAAAGGCTTAGCCTTGTCTCTGCCTCAAACATTTTTAAAACCATAACCATTTCTAAACTTACAAAGCAGTTTTCATCTCATTCTTGCCTCATACTTTCACAAAAACATAATTCTGTGAAAGCCACAACAATTGCTAGTTCAACAGAGACTGCTACTCTCTGAGGTGCTTTCTGAGATAGATTTGTAGGGACAGACGTGGGGAGAAATGAATACTCCAAAAATATCCACAATAGATAATGAGCAGCGTCTAGAAACAAAACAANAAAAAAAAAAAAAAAGGAAAAAAAAAAAAAAAAAAGCAGCACTGCAAATGCAGCCCAAATTGGAATGAATGCCTACAGTAGCAACAGTACAGGAAGAGCAAAATGTTATTGTACATTACTGGCATGCAGCCCGTAATTACAAAAACTCCTGCAGCATTCCACAGTAACAGCATCCAGCATTGTCACTGCACATCAGTGCTGCAGCCCCCTGCACCAACCCCTCTGTTACCAGCCCAAAGCAGCTCCAGCTGTGGCCTACCAGGAGGCTCCCAAAGCATGGGTTGGCACATGCTGCCATTATGATGGCTATCATTCTCCTTCCCAGATGGTGAGCAGTTGCTCCACCACATACCAGCAAAACGGGAGACAACGTGCCCACCAAGTTCATCAACCACGCTCTTCTTGAGTGCTCTGCTCAAGGACTGCCAGCACAGATTGCAGTCCCACCACAGCAAACAGGAAAACCCAAAAAGCTCACTGGCATGCACTGCCACAAATGAACAGACCCAGCTCAGCATTTGTAGAAATGACATCTATCACATTTGGTTTCTACACGGATCATAAAAAAAGACCATCTAGGAAGCCACATGTTTTCTGCAAGCTTTATGCACTTGCAGGACTAGCAAGAGGAAAAGAAAAGCAGAAACCTGAACAGCGAGGTTAGCAGAGAAGGAAATACTGTTCAGATGAATGTTACTTATTTCTAATGCACTATTCTGTCTCAGGTAGGATACAGTTAATTTTCCTCCTAGTAGCTGGTAAATGTTGTAGGGTTTTGATTTAGTATGAGAATAAAGTTGGTAACGTGTTGATGTTTTCAGTTGTTGCTCAGTAGACAAGGACTTCCCAGTTTCCCATGCTCTGCCAGCAAGGAGGTGCACAAGGATCTGTGAGGGAGCATGGCCAGGACAGCTGACCCAAACTGGCCAAAGGGATATCCCATACAAGAGAACATCCTGCTCAACACATAAATTGAGGGAGTTGGACAGGAGGGGCCAGTCACTCAGGAACAGGCCGGGTATTGGTCAGCAGCTGGTGAGCAACTGCATTGTGTACCACTTGTTTTTCGGGGATTTTATTTCTATTTCTCTTCTGGTTATCTCCTTTTTCATTACATCATTGTATTTTTTTTTAACTCTTCTTATTTCAACACATTGGTTTTCCCTACTTTTTCCCAATTCTCTTCCCTGTCCCACTTTGGGGGTACAGGGAGTGAGTGGCTGTGTACTCCTTGGTTGTCACCTGGGGTGAAACCACGCCACTCGTGCTTCCATCCAGGCTGCAAACAGTACAGATTCTCCACACAGAACTGCAGAGCCTGAGCTTTGCCTCACTGCCAGTGCTGCCTCAGGTACTTGGCCTCTCCTGGTAGTCTGACAACTCTGAAGTTAAGTTTGAAATACACACTGTTGGCGCAGTACCTTTTAGAGATACTCAAATCATGATGAAAACTGTTTCTCATGTTGCCAACCAGAGATACGACCTTTTTAGGAAGGAGCAAATTAACAGCCATCCCCAAATACTTCACAGTTCACCCACACTTTTCATCCTTCCCACATCAGATTTTTTTCTGCCAAACACAAATAAGACTACTAGATTATTTATACATATATATATATGGAATAGATATGCAATAAACTGCAGTAACATATGCATTAGATTGAATGCATTTTTGTATCCTCATAAGCCATCCATTGGCTGAAGAATTCAAAGTCTCACAGGGAGTACTGCAAATAAAGTCTCTGGGTGCTGGATTTGACTACCTGACGTGACAGATATGTGTAAAATAACACACAACCAGATGCCTCTCTAGTAAATGCACAGCTAGAGACTAAAAAGCCCTAAAAATGTTGTGCCCAAGGGCAAGGGAGAAGGGGAAGAATAAGAACAGTCACATAGCCAGCAAGGTCGAACAATTTAGGCTTTATGGATTTCTTGTCTACAATGCCACAATTTTTCACATCTGCAATTCAGCTATGGTATCACAAGACAGGACTTTTTAGGAGGTAGGAGTCCAGTCACTGTGGCCTGCTTTGGTCCATGCCAGGTTGATCAACTCTTTCTGGATGTCTTTGGAATTTCAGTGTCCTACCTCCAAAGCCTCCACTGTGACTTCAAAGAACTTCATCCAGAATAGCAGCTTAAGTCCTTACCAGAAAAAAAAAATCCTCAGGGAAAAAAAAGCCTATGGCTGTATAAACACCACAGAGGTCCTTCTCCATTCCCTGAGCTGGTGTGTCCTGGCCACAGTGGCTTGGAGAAAATAGTAGTGTGCTTTTGCAATAAGCTTCGAAGGCAGAGGAGAACAGTGGGTGAGAAAAAGTAAAAAACTTGTTTAAAAGCTCCAGTTTAAAATTTTTTACTACTCCCATTTCATGGAGTAAGTTAAAACAACTCTCAACTAGAAACTGTGTGAACCACTGACTTCAGATCTGGATCCTGCCTTTTGCAAAGCTGCTGGTGGGCTTGGATCCAAGGCTTTGGTTCAAGCTCCCATGTAGTCCATACTAAACCGACTTACATCATACATGCTTTATAATAAATAGCCTCACAGTGAGGAAGCACAGTATTGGCATGGTTCATTTTTACATCACTCTTCTGAAAGTTTAAGGAAGTGCTGGAAAGATGACAGCTTTTGAATATTTTGCCTTCTGTGGTTTACAGCGAGCACAGTCAGTGGCTGCACAGGCTTCACCCATTTCCACGTGACACCCCACACAGTGCTGAGCCAGGTAATGAATGCCCAGCAGAGAGGGCATGGGAGCAGTGACACAGGCACCAGGCCACTGCACTCTCCTGGTCCCTGCAGTGAAGGTCTCTATTCTCTGTCCCCACCACCTCCTCTTTACAAAGGCTCACAACCACATGCTCAAACAAATGAATAATTCCATTATGTGCCTGGCAGCCAGTGCACTTTCCTTCTGATTCACAACAGCAGTGCCCCATTGAAACGATCCATATACGGGG
>VXAU01002928.1:880838-941540 GCA_013399695.1 Formicarius rufipectus | reverse complement strand
GGGGGGGGGACGGAATAAAAAAAAATTAAAACAATCTGAAGAAGTCTCCAGCAAGCACACATATTATCAAAGCCTCATTTCCACTTAACACAAGTTGCTTTGGGATCTAATGCAGCTGATTTGAGGGGAAAATACAAACAAACAAACAAAGCCTTCTTCCATTAGCTGGGGCAGGGGGTGGGGAAATCGAACCAGTGCCATCCTTGTTGAAGAGCTCCACAAAACTAATGGTTTAGAAGAGCTGAGGAGCATGGACAGGGGACAATTTGTGACTGATCACTGCCATCTGAACATGGCATGCTGACAGCTGAACGAAGAGCAGAGAAAGACAAGACAGGCATGTGTTTAATCGGAGCAAGCTCAGTCTCCTGTGTTCACTCCAAGTGAACAGTACAAAGCAGGAGAGAGTCAGTCTCTCTGCCTGCTCAGCTCAGCACCCACATAACTTCCTGGCACACACCACAGGACCTTCTCCAGGCACACAAATGGAGGCATTATTTCTTCACATGCTGAAAAAAAAATTCAAGAAAGAACAAGAGTAGTGGTATAATTTAATATATCCAAAAATGCATCTTTTGGCACCAAAGAACTGCCCTGCAATATTCCGACAATGAGCTCCTGCCCTCTCTGATATAAAGAAAGTTGAAAGCGACCTCAATGATTTTCTGAGTGCAACAAAGGGATGATTAAATGATTACAGAAGCCACACAGATGCTGGGAAGGTATCTTTTCCTGAACTTCAATGTGTGCCTCCTCAGAGAGCAAGAAGGCGGCAGTTGTGAAAGGAAAATGGTGCAGGTTATGCTGGCCTGATGTCAGTGACAGAGACAGCAACAGGACACTCCAAGTGATGCTCTGCAGAGCCCAGGAGGAAGGCCTGCCTTTGTGACAGGGGGACAGAGAGAAAGGTGGGCTGAGAGTGACCACATGCCAGTCACTGCAGTTCTCTGGTCCCAGGGCTGCCACTCTACACCTCAAAGAGAGGAAGGCATTTCCCCACCTGAGCCTTCAAACAGATTTGCATTCATACCTCATTTCACAACTATAAAAATCACCTCAGACTCCTACTGAAAGAGTGCTCTATTCCTGTTTGGGCTCACAGTCTGTAGCTCAAGTCCTGAATGTAAAAAGGAGTTGGCTACATCAATGTGCAAAAATTTTGACCTTTTTGGATAAATCAGTACAAATACCTATAGGACTATTACAATTTCCCAAGCAATGGTTCTTGTTCACTGACCAGAAAGGAAACATTTAGCTCCCTGCAGTGGGCCTGTTGATTTCAAAAGAAACTTAATATCTCAATTCCTACAAAGCAAATACACAGCAATCACCAGGGGTCGGCTGTGCTCTCCTCTCCTCTGAAATCTGGTAAGCAACATATGTCTGCAAATGCCACTTGCCAAAGGGCTTTGATATTCTGCACAGTTGTGGGATTGTATACCCTGCTTCTTCCATGTTGTGTGTGAGTCTCTTTGATTCTGCATGTTCCTCACAGCAATTTTGTCTCTTTCAGCACACTCATGGGGCAGAACAGAGTAAATAACTTGACATTTTTATTTAAGAAGGAGGCTGGTGGTTTTTAGTGTTTATTTATGCAACATTTTCAGTGGTTGAAAGTTTTACGACTAACATTTTCTCTTTACTAGACTCAGAGATCATTCCTTTCTAATGAAGGGGAAAAAAAAAAAAAAACAAACCATCAATGCTGGACAACACAATTCAGCCTCACTCAGGGAACTCTTAGTTCGGCTGCTGTTCAAATATCCAAGTGCAATTTGCGACTTGTTATGAATGGGGACATTATTTTCTTTATACATTTAACTCGTTCAAAGACACTGATGAAGCAATTAAGACAGATTCATTATTAAAGCTGGTGTAGAATTCACAGGCTCAGCTAAGAAGTTTGGTATTTCGACACAGTGTTTAAACATAAAAATGAGAAATATGTATTTAATACGAAAACATCACTTAAGAATGCTGTAAAATCAGATAACTTCATGACATTATCACCAACAGTAAGAGAACTGTATATACATTTTTCTGGCTGTGTGTTGCATGTTCTTCAATAGCTTTCTTCTGATGAGTTCCCATATGACATGGATTCCAAACTAGGCAGTATCAGCACACGCCTAATTTTCAGGGAGAATAGCCTCATTGATTTAACCAGGGTTTAACCCCTATAAATGTCAGAACGACTGCCTGTTTGAGGGACTGGACCTCGTGGGGCCCATTTTCACCAAGATAAACGCATTACAGATTTTTACTGCTGTTTCTGGGTCTGCCATTGCCTTCTCCTGCCTGTTTTTATTGCCTTCGACAGAAATATCATGACACTCTGAGGTAAATAATGATTAATTTAATTACAAACTAGCTGTAACTTATGACAAAACCCTCCAAGCACTTACCTCAAATCATGAGTGTTTCAAGATGCAATTGTAAATCTCCTTTTCCCCCTCCTCTCACAGGAGATGTTGCAGCCTTTTTTTTCTGTATTTTGCATTAAAACTCTTTCCCTGTGCTCCAGGATCTTAAACAAAAACAAAAAAAGGAAACACTAAGAATAAAAATATCATTTCAAGTGACTGGTGGGTGGCTCAGGGGAAACCCCTGACCTTTTTTCAATGCATATTGCATTATCTAAAGCGAGTGTGGTATAACTTCCCTCAGCAGCAGCAGTAGTTCTGCTGTGGGCTGAACTTTAAACAAAACAAATTAAAACCAAAACAAAACACCAGACAGAACACAGAAAACCCTCACTGTTTTAGACCACTGAAAACCATGCTGTTTTTAACACCTGCAAGATAGTACACTACAAAGCATCGATTCAAAGCACAACCCAGCATACACCAGACTCCACAAACTCGTGACGGTGAAAAGGGAAGAAAACCCGGAATAGGAACCAAGAGAAAACCCCTTTTGTAAATTGCGGCACCGTCACCCCGGCTGCTCATCACCCGCAGTGTGACTCTCGGCGCTCACACCGCCGGGCCGAGCCCCCTGAGCTGCTGTGGGGGGGGTGTGTAGTGGCACCGTGGGAAGGAGCAGCGATGCAGCATCAGCACTACAAACCCAGCCCAGCTGCCGGCAGAGGAAGGAAGGGAGGAGGAGCAACAGCGCCAGTGAGTAAGAGTAACTGGCAGGTCTCGAATACAACCAACGCCGACATTCAACACCTTCGCCAGAAAAGGTCTGGAGGGGTTTGGGTTTTCGGCGAGCGCTGCGACCCGAAAGGCTGTGCGCCCCTCGCCCCGCCGCACTCTCCGCCGGGCTCTGCCGGCACCCAACACTCCCCTGCAGGCTCTGCCGGCACCAAAACCCCCTGGCGACACGGAGCAAACCCTGCACCAAAACCCCCCGGCGACACGGAGCAAACCCTGCCAGTCGGGGCAGAGTTCACTGTCCCGCTGAGAGCGTCATCGTGCATTTACATGGTCTCCCTGGATTACAGGCATCCCAGTTATTTCTCTACAAGCAATTTTTAGGACCAACAACCACATTCGTCTTTGCTCTGTAAAGAGCCTGGAAAGCAAATTGTTTCCAGGGTTACACCTGTGGCTGTTCCCATTGAAGCCAAGGGGCTTACACAGCAGCGAGGAGGATTTGACCTTGCCTGCGTATAAGCCAGACCACTTTGATTTTCTTCCTCAGGACAGGCAGGGAGCCTCAAATAACTTTTTTCCCTTGCTTTTAATTAAGAAACAAAGACATTATCCACATGCTTTCTGTGGCTGCATATACTTCAGAAAATACGACTTTTCCAAAAGCGGTCAAAAATTCAAGTAGTACAGCTTTCTACACCAGTTTAATCCCCTCCATACCCTGGAGGAAAACAACCCAAAACTCCAACCAGACCAGCACACAAGCAGGGGGGAAAATGAGCTTCCCTTGACCCCTGGACAGAGCCTGTGCCTGTGTCAGCACTCCCCAAAACTACTTATGGTACAAAAAAATAAAAAAAAAGGCAAAAGCCTCTGTTTCAATTACCCTGCCCCTCTACTCCACCTTGCTTACTCTCGCTGCCGTGGTGGTGCCTGTCCCTTCAAGGAGCCTGCTCTCCCTCAGTACGAGTAAAGGCTGCAGCAGCCAAGCCCACAGACTTGCAGGAAGTGGACAAAGCCCTCTAAAGCTGTGACACAAATCCAGAGAAGGCTGGAAGTTCAAAGGGAAACGAGGACAGGCTGTCCATGACTCATGCCACCTAGAAACCATTCTTAATTTAAGAAAAAGTGTTAAAGGGATTATCTTACACAGTGTCACCCTGCCAAATCAGCTAGGTTCTGCCTCTCCTTTTTTTCCCTGACTCAAATACAAGGTGGCTGGGGGGATTCTATTTTAAGATCAAAATCAGCACAAAATCCTCCTGTTCTCACTTACATACTTACATTTTTAATGCTCTGTTTAAGGAGTCAAATAAAGCTGCCTGATGGACAGATTCCCAGCTATCCTCCAGGCTTTTCTGCATGACCTATGGGCACATGCTATGTCACACTTCCTGAAGGGCTGAAATAGCTCTGAATGACACTTGAGCTTCTACAGTGCAACTAAAGTATGAGAGTTTGGCTCCTAATGCACATTGTCACTTAACCCCAAATTTCCCCTGCCTCGGTTTCCCCTTCCTTTACAGCGGAGATGACACTAATTCCCCACCTCAGAGTGCTGATGCAAGGAACACAACACCCATGCTGATTTAGTGGATAATCTGCTAACAAAAACAAAGTTATAGATATCTCCACTCGCATCAGGATGAAGCGTCACAAACACAGAAATTGTTTTGCTGGATAGTCATTTCACTAGTACAACTCTCTTCTCCAGGGTGCTCCCAACAAGCGTGGGGGACACTGAATGGATTCACTGTAGTCACACAGCAGCTTTACAGCTGCTGCAAAAAAGGCCTATTGTAGGCCTGCATTTTACTATCTCGAGTAGCATACATAAAGTTGCTGTACAGCTTCCATTACCCATCTGATCACTACAGAAACAGGATAAACAGATCAGGGCTTGTGAAAAGAAAACAGATGTAACTGTAAGGGGGGAAATAGCCCGGTTTTCAAAGAAAAAAAAAAAAAAAGGTAACAATTTATATAGCAGAGGATGAAACACTAAAAATTCAGTGTAACAAAAATACTTTACACTTGTTCTGCCCTTTCATGCTACGTCAGAATATTGTGAGCCAACTTCAAATGTCACCATCATCAAGGAGCAGCAGGCAGTGTGTTTTTCCTGTAGTCACTGCCTGCTCGTGGCTTGCACCTCTGTGCAATTATGCTATTTGCTCAGTAACTGAAACGGTATCAAAATCAACAGTGAACTCTTAATATGTAACTATTGGGTCACACATACAAAGACTCACTCGGCAACCAGATGATGCTGGGCTTTGCAAAACATGTGAGTAGATCTGACAGTCCCTTCCTGAATGTCTTGATTTTTCTCTGTAGTGTCTGCAGGAGGGACAGTGCTGAATCAGGCACATTCCTCCCGGCATTCGACTACTCCACTCTCCCCCTTCTGGAGAAACGAAATGCAGCTTCAAACAAATTAAAGGAGTATTTTATCAGCTCTTTCATTCTTCAAGGTGCAATAAGTGAAGCAATACTCGGCTCCTCCAGCCCTGAGCAGAGACAAATGAAGGCTCACTCTGCAATACAAATCCTCCTCCCATGCACACAGCATTAACCCTGCCAGCTGCAAAGAGGCTGAATTCAGCCAGGGCTGTTTGGCAGCCTGTCACACTTGCAGCATGCTGTACCACTAACCCCCAAGAACTAAGGGACTGTCGACCAGCACTTATCTCCCAAAGAGTAGTATTTCCCTCAAATGCAACGAGACTGGACAAAACTACCAGGGTCTTTTTCTCTGCCTTCAGAGCCACATGGCCACAACAGATGCTGTGCTGCTCTGCACTCAGAAGGCAGAAGTATTCTGCTTTTCAATGAATGCTGAGACAGGCATTGGCTGCCTGGGACTGTAAGGAAACCTCAACCATCACGAGCCTGATAAAATGCCAGCAGTGGGACCCCTCTTTTACCCCAGCCTTCCTTCATTTCACAGTAGTGCCTCTCTCGAAAGGCCAGTGGAGCTGAATGGACTGAGGGGATCTTCCATTCCTGGTAACTTGCACATTCTCCGTGTTAGCATGACCTGACTCTGATCAAACCCGATTTAAAACCACAGCAGTGGAAACAAAGACTCAAGCAAAGAGAGAAATGAAACCCCAGGACAAGAAAGGCTCAGCTCTTGTTTTTAGATTTGGGCAGGCTTGCCTACCTCCAAGGCTGGGTGGCAGTCAGGCGTGCCAGCCTTCCTTGCCATTCTCAGGGCAAGCAGTTCTGGGGTAACTATCGCCTGTGACAGGACAGAGCCAGTTGAGAACAAAGTGGACTGTTAAATACAATCCCATTTTGGGATCAGCTGTGAGGGGTGGAGATGTGGCAGCACCTGGCTCTCTGCACACCTCCTGACATGGCGACAGGAACAACCCCACTGCCCTCCCTTGCTTCTGCTGAGGATCTGGCAGGCTTGGGCACATGTTCCTACATGGTATTTACTCTTTTTCTTGCCTTCTACTCATAAGCACAAACACTGTAAAATCCTCTTTTTGAACAGCTGAGAGTGACTTTATTGGATGATTCTGGAGCAAGGCCTACCAGCCCACACCCTGTGCTCTAATGCCACCTGCCTATGCTTACAGGGTGACACAGAGCCATGCCCTCCCACTTACCCAGAGAGGAAGGGGTCTGTCTTTCCAAGTCATAAACTCCCCAGCCTCACCAGGCACTGACCTCAGGCTCTCCCTGGCACCCTCTGAAGTGCCTCCCAACCCCAGCACCTTAGCACAGCATAAAGGTCTGACAGAGATGGGCTGTCAGAGGCTTCACGCCATGGCACGCGACCCTGCCGTGTGACCACCTGCCCTGAGGTGTTGCCCTGCTTGGCTCTTGACCTCTGAAACCCAGGAGTGCCAGTGGATGAAGAGCTGAATACCCTCCACCCACTCTTGCACTGTCAAGATTGTCTGAAGAGTAACATACATCCTTTTGTGAAGGTACAGGTTGTCTGGGACAGATGGGTCTGGTATGTTTTTCCTAATGTCTTCTGCTTTACTTAACCATCTCACCTACCTTTTAGCTACCGGAGATTAGTTTTTGAGATCTAGTTGTTTGCTGCTATATAGAAAGATCTGAACAATCAATATTCCTTATACATTTATGTATCTCCAGTGACACAGAGTACAGGACACCTCAGAAGAAACCTATGGTGACCTTTGTTGTAGGAAACTTTGGAGGCCTGACTAAAAGCTGTTTTTAGAACAGAAATCTGACTAAGCCACAACCAGCTCAGCACCACTGTAGTTTGGTCTTACTTTTTGAGAGTAGCAGGACTATGCCAGCAGCTTGGCCAGCAACTAAAATCTTCCAGGCAGAGGAAGAAATGTTGTCCTCTGCCTGCATTCAGTGAATTGTTTAGCTACAAAAATTTTTTTTTTTGTAGTTAAACCCACTCTTCTGAACAAGAAAAGACAGGACATGAGAAATACAAAGCTTTTCTGTAAGTCTACTTGTCCAAACTTGTATTTTCTTAAACAAACAAACAAATTGTACTACTCCTTCTGTCATCTCTACTCCTTCCTTTTCTTCAGCACAAACTATATCATAAGTATTTCAGCAAATCCCAGGTTTGGTTGTAGGCTCTCTGGGCTGCCAAATGTCAGATCCAGAAAGCAGGACTCTCACATCTGCCAGACTGGCTCTCACACCTACTCCAGATAACATCACATATTTTTCCAAGTCATGCTAGCAATAACATGACACTACATTTCACCTCCACTGCCTCGGGACACACCCCAAAGAGAGCCTGTGCACCTTCAAACAAAGGATGCCCAGCCAGTGTCTCAGGATGACCGACAGCCACAGTTCAGTGCAGTAGCTGAGCACTCTCCTTAATTTAAGGGTGTCAGCACTGTCCCCACGTGAGCACACACACCAGCAGGTCAAGGACAAACTGCTAGACATGGGTCTTTACTGGTTAAGCATCTGATGTGCACTTGGCTCCTTAAAGAAGATGTGATGCTGCTTTCGGTAGAAGATTTCTTCTAACTTCCCGAAACAGCCTTCCTTCTCTGAGCCCTGCTCACATCAACCTTCCCCTTTCAGTAATAATTACAAAGAAAAGGGAAGAAAGAACATTAAGAAGGAAAAATTATTAAAGGAGTTTTACTAACTGGTATAACTATAATGATGAGATGGCTGAAAGACACCTTTCTTTCCACGCCTTCATCCCACTACCTCCCTATAGGGCACAGATAGAGACTCTCTGCTTTTGTTAGATCAGGCATGCAGCTTTTGAAGCCAGCCTCCAGACAATCCATCCTGCCTGGGCTTTTGGTTGCACTGTGGGGTGGGCCTGGAGCACATGAACCCAATCCTTCTTGGGAGGAACTAAACTGGAAGCATCACGTTCCCCAGAGCAGGCAGCCAGCAGCACCACACTGCTCAGAGGCAAAAGCAACCCTGATGTAGGCATGGTGTGACCCTCAGGGTCCCAAAACGTTTCACAGGCACTCTCTCCACTCAGGTCACACCACTTGCTAATGTGGGCATAATCACAAAACCCAAATATTCTGCTGTCGTTCATCTCTATGCCACCAAATAAGATGAGGATATTATTTTCTACTATAATTTCTACTATTATTTTCTACTATTTCTACTATAATAATGACAGCAGCAAGAACATCTTGAAGTGAACAATGTAAAGAACAGATCAAAGTAGTTTCAGCTACAATAACCAAATTTCTGTAGTTCTGCAATGAGTTCTATTCTTCTACTCTTTAAAATATTTTCTCTTCATTGTGCACCAAAATAGTAAAGAACAATAACAGAAGGGGAGAAAGTAAAACAAACTGGGTATTTTCTCTTCATCTTGCACCAAAATAGTAAAGAATTATTATAGAAGCTTAAAAGTAAAACAAACTGGATAACAAGACAGGAAAAAAAAAGTACTACCTTTACCCCATTAAACCCAGGAAAAATAATAAACTTTAGGAATGATAACAAACTTGAGACACCAGTTGTAAAAACAGTCTGCAGAAAATTCTAGGCAGCAGTGCTTTTTTAAAGTGACTATACTGTCACCTGACCATGTGTCAAATGCCCTCTGTTATTTTTTCCTCACAATCTTATGTTCTCTTTCAAAATGTCATTAATAGGCTCTCAAAATCTCAAAATTTATCATAACTAATTCAATTAATCAGACATCACACCTTTTTCCAGTGCATGAAAAGCTAAGAATGCTCTGACATGATGTCTGGCTTTCTCAGTTACTTTTTGCCCCCATTAAAAAGTACCTGCTGAGCCTGTGGAGATTTGCAAGCCACTGGGTAAAAGCCACCTGTCAACACAATCCACCACATTTGTTGAGAACATTATCAGGAAAGGGAAAAGGATCTTCTTCTCCTAAGCTGTTTGCCTCTCGCAGTAACAAGAGGATAACACTCTAGGGTTTCACTGGACATTGCTAAGAAATACCTTGTGATGGAAACCTCCCTGCACTGCTGGTGCAGGAGACCAACCAAACCTCACTGAGGGATCTGCTCAGCTTCTGGTGAACAGTTCTGGACCTGGCAGCTCATGTGGGAGCAGGAGCAACATTGACCACTGTGCTGGGGACCTGGTTGAGGCCAAGTGAAATGCTCTCCAAGTCCTCCCATACTTCTTGAAATCTTCTCTCTTCCTTCACACAGGAGCCAGCTCTGAGCAGGAAGCCCAAGCACGGAGGAAGTGTGTGTAAAATCCACAGTCTCATCTCACCACTGCTGTCCATTTTCATGAGTAAGAGAAGCAGAGTTAGCAGGGGAAGCTGGGCCCTGCCAGGACTGCTATCATGCTGTTTGTCCTCTCCCTTCAAAGCATTGGGGATCTCTGTTAAGTTTCCTTCAAAGGTAATTGTTTCTATGTATTAAACCAGCCAGAGACATGGTTTGTAATATGGCTGATTTTTAACACAGAGCAGCTTTGTGCCTAACTCCTCACCTTGCTTTCTCAAGAGCCATCTGTGGAAGTTTGGGACCTTTAATAACTGATCTGTGTGATTAAAACACAGTCAGTGGTGACTTCTCTCCCAGGACAGCAAGGACAGGGTTGGGCTCTCACTGCCAACTCAGCTGCACAGGGCAGTGCCCTGTCACACCACCCATGCCCACTGTGCCTGCCCCGGGTTCCACTTGTGTCCCACACAACACAAGTGAAGGTGTTAGTGATTTACAGCAGGGCAAAGCTGGAAACCTAAAAGGTGACATTTACTAATGAAGTGTGGGAGAAGTAGAAGGATTTAGGATATTCTCTCTCCTTAAAAGACCAAGCAGTGCCAGAAGCAGTGGAGTCCATGTGGCTTTGCCTTTCCTGGGCACAGGAAGACACGTGCCCTGAGCAAGGCGAGCCCTGTGCTGGGAGCACCCACACCCTGCTGCACTCTCACATCTGGGATAACACATGTTCCTTCAGAAAGGCCACCAGTTTCTGTCGTTATCCTACATCCAATGGCTCGTTCCACAAATCCCCGAGGAGCTCTAGGACTTTGTGATCTCAACCTGTCTGTTAAATTTAGCTGGAGCTGGCCAGTGGACTCCAACCTTACTGCAGAGGCTCAGAGAGACAGCAAGATGGTGTGCTCCAGAAAGAAAACAAACTAAAACATCCGTCTTGGCCTATAAAAAAATGATGTGGAATTGGCAAGAAAGGTAAACAAACAGATCTGATGTTAAAACTCAGAATTGTAGTGCCAGTTCTGCAAAATTCATCAGGGACAAAACCAGGCATAGTCTTGCCCAGGGAGGGTTTATTTTACTTATGCTGGCTTGAAACACAGCTTTACTTTTACTTACTGTGAATTGCATTCTATTTACAAATAATATCAGGTCTGTCTTCAGGGGAATTAAATTGTAATCCTTCCTCAGTTCCTTTCTTTAACGAATTCAGTTTACTACTATAACTTATTTGTGATCTACTAAATTGCAATTAGAGAAAATAGGGTAACATTTGGTTCCTATGCAAGACAGGAAAATTGTATCTGTAGATTTAGGAACAGATAACAGATTCAAATCTGCTTTAGGTGACAGAAGACAAGTAGGTGGCTGGGGTTTTTGGGGAGAGTTGAGATAGAGAAAGGGTTTTTCCCCTGGAGGATCAAAACAAAGTATTTTTCCTTAACATGATTCATAATATAAGACAGATAATGACATCTTCAGGAAGAAAGATAAGTTTATGGAACCTTCACGATGTTGCATATGCCTTATTCATTTTGGTGAACAGATTTTGCAAACAGAAGAATAGTATTTACAGTCTTAATTCATTTCAGATATCGTACCTCTTTACATCCATACATATGTACTTGTAAGGGCTGCAGCATTTATTTAGACCTAGGACAAAACTGCTTTCAGGCTGCAAATATGTCTGATGACAAAGCTAGCACTCAACAGCTTTGTGTTCCAGTACCAACCTGTGTCAGTTTTAACCTTGCACTGGCTCTTCCAACACTCCTTGATCTTACACACTGGGTTTGTCTTTCACAGCCAGGAACTACAGCACCACAGAACTGCCCTATCACACCCGTCCTGGAGAAGGGAAAGCAATCCTTCAGCCAGTCCCTGCAGAGTGGCTGACATTGGCAAGGACACCAGCTGCTCAACTTTCTTTCAAATGGGCAGAAGAGACAACATCTCGCTTTCAGTAACTGGTATATTACTAAAAAAAGCCAATGATCATTACATAACTGCTTTACAAGTTTGAAAATCTACAAACACACCTCCTTGTACTAGTCCCCTGACTCATATTTTATGCTAAAATGCACATGCCTCAACATATAGGGCTATATTTAAATGTAACCTACACTAGATTAATCAATTTAATGGTCAAAGAAAAAAATTAAAGATATTTTGAAAGTCACCAATGGCTGTTATGCTCCTTCAGGCTTATGCTAATCATATGACAGGGCACAGAGTTTCAGCTCAGAAGCCCCTCCACAGTGGGAATCACCCTTCCATTCCATACAAGTGAATAGGACTGAGCTCAGAAATTTGCTGCATAGTGTTTTCAGCAAGACATCCAAACTCTACAGAAGTATTTCATCCACCTGTGAATGCACTACTCCAGGCCTTTTCACTGGGAATCTTATTATTATTAAAAGCAAACCGTTCTTCGTTGTGAAAGAGTGAACTGTTCCCCCTGCTCTCCCCAAGTTCCAGTGAGTGTGATTTTCACCAAGCACTGACAAATTTGTACTATAGAAAAATGTTTCATTAAAAAAAGATCTTTCACTCTTATTTGAGTATTTTTCAGGAGTGTTTTCCATATATGTTAAAAACTTCCTTAAATTAACATTTGCTATTTAAAGTTTGTGTCTTTGAAAAATAACACAGCTGATAAGCACACAAAACCATGATGTTTCATTTTCTGCGTCTTTTTAGGGATTGAAGATTATTGACATACATGAACAACCAGCCATGGATTCCCTCCACTTCATATCCCATCAACATCACAAGCCACCCACTGGAAGCAAGAAAAGACCTGGAGTTTGGGGGTTATCCTACAGCATAAGGTTTTGAAGCAAACTCTCCAGAATGAGCAAGGAGACTGGTCCAGGTCCCAAAACATTTATGTGTTAACTTCAGGGGCTCCAGGGAGCGAGCAGGACCACCCAGACTTGCAAGTTAAACACCCACCTGGACAGAACTGTAACCCAAGCCAGCAGCTCCACTGTTCACTGTCTGCAGGAGACGACTTTTTTCCCTCGGCTCCCCCAGCATTCCCTTTTTTTTTTATTTCCTGGAGCAAGGTGAAGGATGGAAAGGCCTTCTCCTATTTGTACTAATCACCTGTTAGCCACAGGAGCCTGCAAGGTAACCTGACACATCCACTCACTTTTACTGTTTCCAGTATTTGCAGTATTATTTCCCCAGGACTGTGAAGCAGATGCCAGTGATTACCAGAATCTGGCACGTAGAAGTTCATGTGTATGAAAAAACATGATCAAACAATATGCACCTCATTAAAGGAAGTTTGCAACTGTTCCCTGCCCTAATACTTTGTTTTTATCTCCTGGAAATATTTACCACATACCTGATTAGACTGAGCTGCTTATGTATTTTGAAAATACAAATTATGCCATCAGTCATTTGTTGTACGACAGTAAACTTGCAATTATACAACTCCATAAGCTCATGCAGTGCACCAAGGCAGACACAACCCAGCCCCAAGTGTCAGCACAGCATGAGACCACCCAGTCTTTACTGATCTTAAACCTTGGGTGATAAAACAGCCCACACTCTGAAGAACAAAGCTTGGACCAGCTCTAACCCTGCACCAGAGTGAGCACAGCCATGTCTTTCCAGTCTGCCTCTGCAGGCAAGGTGAGAGGGAGGACTGGCTGCACACTTTCCTAGATGTGCAGCAATGCTGTCTTGAGTTCCATTTCTCAGAGCTGGACATCTAAGCCAAGAAAGAATTTAATAGACCTCACTCAATCCTATGTCAAAACCTACTGTCATTCTTTCCTCTCCCTCTCCTCCAGTATTTTTATGGCTCTCCACGTGAGGATTCTGTGCTTTGCATGTGTGCAGAACTGTACATCCAGTGTATCACCCTTGGTGTCCAGGAGGAGGACCCAACTCTTCTGGGCTGTGACGGCTCAACAGAATTTGCTCTACAGCCACCTGGATTGACAGGTAGCTGAAGGACCTTGAGAAATCTACCTTTCAGCTTTTACATTCATCCTCCTTTCTAACTCTGCTATCACACATAATAAAGCCTCTCCCCACAAAAAACTGGCAATGATTTACAGTGAACTAGCAAGATGACAAGTAAGAAACTACAGTGTGTGTGTAACACCCATGCTACTGTATTTGTTTCCAGTCTCATGTATTCTATCCCAGCACAATTAAACTCCCCCAGTGCTAAACAGCTGCCTTCCTCTGTGCTGATGGGACACACTATCTTGATTCACATGATACTGGGTTTGCCCAAGGCTGCAGCTCATTCACAAAGAGACCATAAATGCCACGTCCCATTTCAAACCCGAAGGAGGCTTGAAAACCCCAGCCCAGATGTACATGAAGGGACTCCTCCAGAGCAGAGAGCATCACCTGAGCAAGCCCTTCAGCCCCCCGAGGCACAGCCTGCCCGCTGGGGAGCAGTGGCCCGGCTGCTCTCTGCACCTCCTCGGGATGCCGAGGGCAACAGCCATCTATTCATACAGCTCTGCATGGGAACTGCAAGCCAGCTCTTCAGCTTTCAAACTGAACAGGGGTGGATGTCTGTAATTCTGATTCCCATGGTGTTCCCTGCAAAAATGACAATCATTTTCATTTAGTGTGGGGGAGAGCTGCTGGCAGGTTTTGTATGCCTTTCCCTTCACCGGCTTCAAGGTTCCTGCATCTCAGGGATTCTCAGTGTGCTCACTGGGCTTTGGATGCCACATCTGTGCTTTAGAATATGGCCATCCAAATTAAATCAAGGGTAACACTTCCCCCTCTGCATTCAGTTAATCAGTAGGCACTGCAACTTTCTTTTTTTCCCTTAAACAACAGTGAAACAACTCCCAAAAAAGTAATTTAGAGTCATACTATACCCAATTGTCATTTGTAAGACTTTAGTGTATCATTAGTCAGAGCTTCTGGTGACAATATAACCCACAAGACTGAAACTTGAGTGGCTTATACATGTCATCAGAGCCTTAGATAAAAATGCCACCATAGAAAGTGGGAGTATTTCATTTTTTATAATTTTAACTAGTATAAAGCATTAATTTAAATCAGTGACTTCTTTTCTTAAGGTATCTGTATTTGTTTGATCTTTTACAAATATCTAGTTCTTTTTTTCAGATCTGATAATCTGAGTACTTTGAAGACAATTTGCCAGGGCTTATTAATTAGAATTCCTACAAGCCTTTGGTGCTTGGGTTTGGCAAGGGTTGTTGGTTTGGGTTTTTTTGCCTTTCCCCCCCGCCTAAACTAGGGCACAGCATTGTAAATGCAAAACTGCAACTCCCCCTTCCCCAAACATCAGGCTCTTTTTTGAAGTGGCAGGTTAGTTATTTTACTTGGTAACTTCTGCATGGTGTAGTGGCTGGTACGAGGTCTGTACAAACACATGTCCACAGGCTAGAAAACACAACCAGATAAATTCTCAGCTACTGTAGGAAAGGCTAAAAGTGGCTGTGAAAGAATGCTGTGACTCAAATTCACCACAGCCAGTGTTGTGGGACATTACAGCTACCTCCACAGGACTATGACATATCAGAACTTGATTACTGACTTTCCAATACTTATAGAAATGGAATGTTATCACAGCAAAACAGATTAAAAAAAAAAGTCATTGCAATGAAATCTGGAAGAATCACTTAATTTTATGGTGGTTTTCCATTAGCTCATGGTGCCCCACTGCAGCTTCCCTGGGTTCATGGAAACATGCACAGACATGCATGCACACGTATGCACACACAATTTTGGGAAGTGGAGGACAAAGAAAGAAATAAGATTTGCTGAACAACAAAAGAAGTAGAAATTACAGAACTGATTCAGAAGACCAATTAAGCACATGATTCATTTCCATTATCTTCAGTGGAGCTTGCCAAATGAGGGCTCCCAAAACACAGTGCTCCTCGACCCATTTATCTGGTCATAACTTTATGAGGGACAAAACACTTGAAAGAGGCTAAAGGTAAGGAAATGATCAGGTTTAGCAACCAAAAGCTTTGTAGCAATTCTACTAGGAAGGAAAAAAAACCATGTTCCTAAATGTTCATCACCTCCAGCAGTTGTTGAATAATGCAATGGTCTTTTTGGCAGCTTCATAAAGCTGGATGTAATCCTCACAAGAAGTTCTACAATGTCTCAGCATTTCCTGGGGACTCGGAGCAGTAGGACAGCCTTGCAACACAAGCAGAGATTAATCATTTTCTAATGCACAGTAATAAATAATGTATCCCCCATAGTACATAAATTAAAGCTGTAATTCCATCCTGGTTCTGTGATGACACCAGAAGCCCAAGATGGAATTTCAGCCTCGTTATGACTAGTCAGGATACGCATTATTCCTAAAATTATGTTCTGAGAGTTGATGATGAACTGAGAAGTTCTGAAGCCATTACCAAAAAAAGAAGGATGTGTAATTACAAGCAGAAAGCAAAATTATTAAGTCAGATATTGTTTGCAGAACTTGCTAAAATAAGCAGCAAACTTCAGCCTTCAAAAGCCCACTCAGCGCATTTGTAGCAAGGCAAGCAAAGATCACTAATACTATCTAAAAACTGAAAGTTGTTCTAGCACCACAGTGCCTCCAACACAGCAAACAGGAAGAAAGTACATGCTGAAGATCAGGTTTGTACATTACAGACTCCTTAAAATGCTGAATGTAAGTCCTCCTACAACACAGCATTTCATTCAGAAGTCAAACAAATATCAGACAGGTGCGTGACAGGCACAGAATATCAGGATAAAGTCTCAGTATGTCTCAAATCCATATTCCTAACTGAGAAGAAAGCTATGGAGCACAGCAATGTGCTCATGATGAGAAGTGTTTGGTTGTTCTGATGAACATACACACACAGTTTACACACTGTAAAGGATCTAAAACTTTTCATTAAGAACATGATGCTGATATTCCTCCTGCAGATAATTTGAAGAAATCTTATGAAGACTCTAAAGACATTTTACAAGTCTGGCAAGAAGCATTTTAATAGAAATACTAGAAGTATGAAGGCTGAGAGCCAAAACAATCATGTATCTAGAATTAACTGCTACATTCACCCCGACTTTTGTTACCAATTCTCATGATTTTTAGCAAATCCCACAAGATTTCAAGGAGGTCTGGAGCCAGCTGTCTTTCAGACACAAGAAGAAAATAACTTTCTGACCATCTTACACAAACAAGGCATGAAACTTTACAGGATCATCCATGGCGTGGCGTGGTTCCACATTCTGAACCTTTTTGCATGGTATTATTCACAGATTTATTTTATCCCCTCTCACCACATTCTTGATAATGTGAGACTCTTGTTCTCTCTCTCCCCTCTCCCCAGCCAAGGTTTTAGCTTACAGAGCAGAAAAGAAAAGTACAGAAGGGGAAACCAGAAGATTATGACAAAAAGTCAAATAAACTGGTGCAGGGAGTTGATATTTTTTAAAGCTAAAAATCTTTAAGCTGTTTTTGAATATCTGATGCTTCCCCACATGCCACTGTATTATTTGTTCCTTACCTCCCAACTCTTCCTCTTTCCACTTCTCCTTTTTATAATGTTAAGGTGTTCAAACCTGAACTTATATATTCCATACTTGTATTTGAGCACCTTAACAGCAATGGTCTCCTAATCAAGCGCCAGTCACCTGCAGAAGCCTACTGATTTTTCTCTGCTCTTTTAATCAATCACTCTGATAAGCAGCAAAATTTAAAATCTAAATATAACAATTTATGTGCCTACTTTTGCATTTAAGGACACATGTTTTCCAAGAACCAAGCCTTTCATGACAATTCACACAGACAAAAGTACCAAAAACCATGAGGGAAGGACAATGAAAGCGAGATAATCCATGTCTGAAGTTCCCTGCCTCCGTGGTATTTCCATGAAAAGTGTATCAACACCTCCAAATAGCAACCTGAAACACACTCAAGAGACTTATGCAAGTCCTGAGTCAAGAACTGAAGCAGTGAGTGCCAGAACATTCAAAGACACAGTACCCTCTGCTCCTGGTAGCAAAGGAGTGACTACTGAGAACATGCAAAGGAGCTTGACGGAATGGTTTGGGTTGGAAGGGACTTTTAAAGATCTGCTGCAGTCCCTCCCAAGCACAGACACATCTTTCATTGGATTATGTTGCTGGAAGTCAACCATTCAATACTCTTCCATACAAACTGGGCTACACACTCCAGCAACAATAGTACACTGCTGGAAAACCTTCAGCCTGGCGTGATCGTGAAGGCTTATTATGTCTCAAATAACAATACAAGCTCCCACAGAAGTGTGAACATAATGCCCAAAACATGTCTAAATCTGCCTTTCACTGAGGTGGCTCTCTATGGGACCTCTGAGCTAGTAGGCTACGTTGCTGTGAAATATTGTAAATACAGCATGGCAATCCAACACAGAGAGTATAAGGTGACCCTGTGAATAAATGTCAGCTGCAAAATCAAATACCTCTCCTGAACAAACACTGCCATATTGATAATGTAAACAAAATGCTGAGAAGATAAATAAATCCCCGATGGAAAAGAAAGAAGGAAAAAACCCTAGAGGGAAGCAAGAGGGAACGTGAGAGGGAAGAGCACATGGCAAACTTAGGTTGGTGTAACTCTGACCGATGCAGGTTCTCTCGTGCTCATCACACCATCTGGGCTCAAGTATAAATGGGTTACCTATCATGTTCTCTTTCTCTGTGCAAATACCATTTGCACTGTGATATATTCTGAGGACTGCATGACTTTTTAATTCAGAAATTAATCTAAAATGATGCCTGTATAATGCACACCATATTGATCCACAATCTCACTGCAGCAGGCACACAAACACATGTTAGAAATTGTTGTTCTGAACATTTTTCTCCTTGCTGGGAATTACAACACTGGCAGTCTAAATTTAAAGGCATTTGTACACCAAAGTCTGAGCACTAGCCTGTTCATTGGTTTTCTTTCCTCACTCATTAGACCAACACAAAACACAAGATGCATAGGTGAGGACTCAGAAGCAGTGAATATTTCAGTGTTTGCAACCCAGGGAGAGGAGCAGGACTTCAAAACTGTGCAATGACAAGAACTAAGAAAAAGCACAACTGGAAGAGTCCCTGTTCCTAACACAGCAGATCTCAGAAGAAACACTGGCATTTGTAACAAGGAAGTGTGTGGCTAAGATATCCCCAACACCATACCTAGAGACGAGGACTTCTCATCACAGAGAATTCCAGTTTTCCTACTGGAAAAAAAGGAAGGAGAAGGAAGAATGAAGCATTTTTTCACATTTTTAAATTATTTAAAGCTACTAACTGAAAAAGACTCATTACCAATGAGTTATTTTGTTGTTGCAAACCGGCATTAAGAATCCCAAAGCAGAACCTCTTGCTGCCCATAACATCATTGGTGCTGATTTGTTCTTGACAGAATATAGGACAAATGAACATACTGCTAATGCACACTGTGTTAATTATTCTGCAGTGCCATGTAGCAACCCCGATGGAAGTTCAAAGAAGTTGTGACAGATATGGATAGAAACAGTATTATATATAGTTTAAATTTGCATTCAGTCAAGTTTGCAGCTATAGCATGAGAGAATTGAGAGGCTGCACTGCTGCCTAAATGACCTCACATTATGCTACCAGATTAAATACTCTCAGGAGCTGAAACACTGTAGAGGGTCGAAGTTCAGAAAATCAATTCCAACACTGTTCTGTAAACTTCAGTATCGCTCCAAGTCTCTGTTATTGACACTCATTCAATGCACACATCTACACCGCAAGTGCACACCAGGCTTAAAAAAATCAACTGGTTAGTGCACAATACTGAGAGTACCTTGGGGACTGCAGACACTTACAGACAACATGTTGCCAAAACAAAGCTTTAATTTAGAGGAAAAAATACTGGCCTCTGGAGCTGTAAGAACCACCCAGAGATAGGAACTGGGAGTACACAGATAAGCAGAAGCAATGCTGTGAGTCTACACAGAGCGATTTCCAAAACTCATCCTCTCCCACAGCTTCACCAAAAAGCAGCCAGGTGAGCTGAGCAGCAGCAGCCAATTGTCAGGGATATTTACAGGGTCCTGAAACCAGGCAAATCCCCACTGCCTGCTCATCCCAGTCCCCCAGGACACCCACGTGCAGCCCCACACCCCCAAAACAGCCCATCCAGCCCGCCACCTGCTCACACCCATCCACCCTCCTTTGCCCCTGGGAAAATACAGCAGGTGCCACCTCAGCCCAGGGCACCTCTGCTCCAGCTCCTGCAAGCCCACAGCAAGTGAGGTGCGGTTCAAGAGGGGTTTGGTACCGAGCCTCTCTGAACACAGCAGATCCCCTGGCAAACTCCACCTGGCAGAGGAGAGCCAGTGTGACACAACGCACACCTCAACACAGACACAACAAAACCTATCAACCAGAACCATAAGCTTTCTTAGGAAATCCATGCATTCATAACCTACAGCCTTATGTTTTGGTTTTGAAGTTTTGTTACATCCCCCCCACTCCTCTAATTAAATAAATAAATACATTTATTTGGCTTCCTTCAATCATTAATCATATTACACTAATAAGTAATTTGAGAGGGTCACTGTTTCAACAACCTTCTCTCCACCCAAAATCCACTGGCAAATATATTCATACATAAGCTGACCACCCCACAACCCTGCTTTTGAGTGCTAATTGAGACCAAGTTCCCCCAGCCAGCACAGTAAAGAGCTACTCTTTGGGAAGGGGAGTGCAGAAGAGAAAACAGAGAGGGGCCTTCGAGAGGGAATAAAAACAGGATCCCTTGATCCCACCATGACACGGCCCAGACATTCTCCCTGTGGATGAGGAAACTATTTCTTATTGCAGTAAGAGTTTTTATAACATTTTCTTCTCCCCCCACCACTTCCCGGTGCAACTTTGCTTCCTGAAGAATGCTTTGTATAAAAGACATGACATTTGGCAACCCAGCTCTGCTGCTTTGTGAAATTCTTTGGCAAGTGCCCCACGTGCCGACTGCATTAAACACATCAGCTTATTTATGTATTTAGGCAGGAGTCAGAGAGAGCAAGCCATACAATTACCACGCAGCACAGTATCCCCTCATCCAAAAAAATTCCAGGAGGAGTTGGAGAGGGAGGAGCTGGAGTCTCTCCTTTTGGAAAACCTCATCATGGGAGGAAGGATGGTTCTCCAACCTCCGAGTGCTGTTACCGCTCTGGGGCATATGCAGTGATTTTTAGATCTCAAGGCATTTAGGGAACATCAATTAATTAAGACTCAATTCCACAACAAAGGCGGGTATCATTACACACTTATTTTGCATATGGGTAAAACGAGCCACAAAGCAAACCTAAGCCTGTGCCCCGAGGCAGGAGGTGCCCTACCTTGCCCTTGTTCAGCGAGAGCTACAGACAGGGGGGCACAGGACCAGCCACCTGCAGACACACCATTTGCCCCCTCACACCACCAGTGAAACCAGAAGACAGTCACGTTTCCACATGCCACCACCCTCCCAAGGGTGCAGCCACAGGGTGTGACTGTGAGGCACAAGAATGCCTGTCAGTAAGCGCTGCCCCACATCTCCTGCCCCTGACATACGTGGGTGCCACTCGCAGCAAGTGGGGCACAGCACCACGTGGATGTGCCATCCGTGGCCACCTTCTCACCAAGGCAAAACCTCCGAGGGTTGAGGACTCAAACAAGCAATTCCCATCTCCTAATTAGATGCCACATGCTGAGCAGGAGGGCCCTACATTTGTAGTTAGGAGTTATGGAGTCTACTAGTTCAGGCTTACAACAGAAGAAGATGCTTCTCCAAAACAATGGAACATTTTTGCTTGTGATCATGATGAGCCCTGTTTGTTTACACCAGGGACTAAAAAGTCTTGGCAGCACATGGCCAGGGACACCCAGCAACAGCAGATTCACAGAATCATGAAGTTTTCAAGCTAAACAAGGAGAAATGGGAGTGGGAGAGAACATGACACACCTGCCCAGAGACAGAAGCCAATGCCAGGTCAGTCACAGAGGCTTGGAAAGGTAAAATTTCTGCCCTTAGCACACACACCCTGACACTTGCAGGCCAAATGGCTAGCAGCAAAGGCCCTGATCTATCCAAGGCATTGTTTAGTACACATACCACAAGAGAAACGCTGAAACCGAGACTGGTGCCTTCCAGGGACAGGAGTTACCAAGTCTCTAACCCTGCAGATTGCAGAGGGCTGAGATGGGACTGGAGAGGCTGCCTGATCGAGTGGTGCCACCTCAAAGGCTATGTCCAGGGGCACATGTAGCCTTTAGAAGAGTTCTAAGCAGCTTGGTCTAAAGCAAATGTTAATTGTCTAACACTGAAAGGTGTTTTCTACACACAAGTCTAAAAGAGACAGCCATGCATGATGAAAAAAAAGAAGTCTAACTTTTTTCCCTGGAAAACTGACACAGCAAGCTAAAGCTGTTTAGTGTTTGCCAGAAGAATAGGAGGACAACTTATTTTCTTTTAAATAAAAAAATCTTGCATTACCCTCCCTTCCTGTTCTAAAACTTTTCCCAATAGTTTCTCTCCTTCGTTTCTAGGCCAATTTTTGTGATATTGAAGTAGTTACCAGAAGAGCAATATAAAAGCCCAAATCTTCAAGGTTTATTCAAAGCAAACTGACCTCAACCAGAGTGCCAGTTTTAAAAGAGGTTTGGTGTAACCAAGGACTCAGAACAGTAAGATAGAGAAGATACAGAACCCAGCATCAGTTAAACTGTACAGCAACCTTTGCCAATCCTCCATCCTCAGTCAAGCACATACTGGGATCTCCTCTGGAAAAGATTTACAGATCTTGGGACTGAAAAGGGCCAAATGGACACAAATCTGTCCATAAAGAAATCACTGCCAGAATTCCCCCCACCTGAGGCAAGGAAATGTCAAGCCTTCAGTAGCACAACAACTGAGTTGTCCTCTTCAATCTGTAACAATGTGCAGGCACTTCAAGTGGGGACTTGAGTCTTGGTGTGACAAGTTACTGACTGCCCACACAGGATGCACACCTTGGTCTACAACCTGATTCTGCAACTACAGGCCAAAAGCAAGCGAGGAAGACGTCAGTAAAAGTTGTCTGAAGCCATGGTCTCACTAGCCCAAGACACAGGCTTGAAAGTGCACACAAAATGTGGAGTCAAGAGTCTTTGGATCTGTGTACATACAATACCTGTGAATTACCTATGAATACCTATGGATCATAAAGATATGAAAGATGCACGTTGTCCCGATGCAAAATTTCACACCAAAACATTAATAAACACACTTTTTCTTTAAACAGAAGAAACAATTAAGAAAATATTCTCCACCAAACATAGCTGTAAGGGCAAGTAAGAGGAACTGACATATTTTACCCAAGACTGGCAATCTCACTAGCCTGAGGTGCACAGTGCAGAGATGATATGAAAGATGAAATTACACAGCTTAAAGCTTAGTTACAGATGTTTTACTTGAGGGGAAGGAGAAGATTATGACAGAGGGACAAGACTTGGAGGAAAAGGGTAGGAACAGACAGAACACGAGGGGGGGACAAGACTTGGTTGCTTCTAGTTTAACACTTGCCAAGTGAAAAAGCAAGCGTGAGTCACAGCAAAGGTAACTCAAAGTGTGACTGCAATGGAGAGCTGAGCAGACCACACTGCATGAGTCAGCAACACAGATAAAAAGGGTGATAAGAAGCAGCAGATGGGACATGTCTTTACTAAAACAACCCTGCAGGACACGGGCCTCCTCTGCCCTAATGGAATGGCCGTGCCAAGCTTGCCGTGCGCTGGCTCGCACTCCTGCGATCCTGTGAATCAAAGAATGCCACGCATGGCTGGAGAAGCAGCAGGCAAACAGCTGCGGACAGAGCCACACGCGAAGGGAATATAAAAAAACCCCCAAAACACAGAAAAGCAAAGCAACAGCACCACCCCAACCCTCACACACGCTGGGACACCGCCCTCCAAAGCACTCGGGCAGCGGGGCGGGGAGGAAAGGGAGAGAGGAAGGAAGCTGTCGCTGGGATGGTGGCATTCAGCCTGGCCGACAGCCAGCTCTGCCGGCCGGCCAGTCCGGCCCTGCCTGCGGGACGGTGCGCAGGGAGGCGGCGGCAGCCACGCAGCCCCTGCGGGTCTCCAGAGGGGCAGCTGGGGCTGTTCGTGGAGCTACGCTCCGCTGTACCTGCGGCTCAGGTGGCTCTGCAAAACTCAGCTCCTTCTTTTTCTTCAGGGTTGCAAAGCCCATTTTGCGGCGAGAGCGGAACATTTGGCCCAGGAGAGCGAGCAGCGCGTTCCTGGGCAGCGGGAGCCACACAGTGACACACGTTACAGCTGCTGCCAGGACCCCACAGCCAACCTGCACTGGGGGTGGCTCCTCGCTGCACTTCTGAACCTGCTCAGGAAAGGCCTCTGTCACAGAGGACACAGACATAAGGCAAATCACCTTTCACCTCCCTTCTTGATGAGGTAAAATTATACCCTGCCTGCGAGGGGCAACATGGAAAGTAAAATGGTCTATTTTTAGACACAAGATCCTGCTTCATCAGGTTCATCTAATTTCTAAGAAACAAACTTTGGCAAAGGCCTGCAGCTGAAGGGGATGAAAGACAACTTATTTAATTTTCTTTTAGTGCAACTCATAACATGACTAGCATAAATCTAAGGAAATCTGCTTTAGCTACACATACAAGCCAGCTGTTTTATTTGTGATAGTCCCTATATTTTAGCAAAATACATCTCTCTCTCTATATATATATAGTTCATTTTCCCAATCTGTCCTGCCAAAATAAGTATGTTATGTCCAAGAATTTCAATGGAGTTAGAAGGTGTGTCTATTCCCCCCACTCCAAACATCTTATTTATAGATTTCAAGAGTTGGCAGGTATGCCGAGGAAGAGCAGTTGCTGAGCCTAACACACTCAGCACAGCGACAGATCTGTTGTAACAGATTACAGGCAGAGAGAGAGACAGGAAAGTGTTGTACTTTCCTTCTTTACACACATCCTTGCTTTCAAATGCAGCTTTACGGAGATAATGACAGCAACAGCATGTCTAAAATAAAGCTGGACTTACAGCCAAGGCTCATGCAGCCCCACTGACAGCAGAGCCAGCTCTGTATGTTGGTCATGCACTTTTCTAACCCAAGTGTGTGTGTTCCAAGAAGCAGGTAGAGGAACTGTCCTCCCATGGTCATCAGGAGCATTAGTGAAGGGGGAGGGCGGTCAGCCTGTATGAAAACCAGTGAAGTTAGTTTTCATTTCCTGTTGGTTTTAATCTTGTCTGAAGACTTCACTAGCTGCTATTTTCTGGCCAGTGTGCAGTGGAACTCCTTTCCTTGCTCACTCACAGAAGGTCCCCCTCAGGGCCTGCAGCTAATGTCTCTCCTGCTCTTAGAAGCCACCCTGCCCTGCCCACCACTCGTGGGCGGCAGCAGCAGTGAATCAGCCTGCAGCCAACAAATCGCTGTGGTGGCCTTCCCCCTGTAACTCTACAAACCAACATACTCCTGATTGTCCACTGGCAAGCTGTTAAAAATACAGAGATAGATAGATGGATGCACAGGATTTATAGAAGCTGATGCACAATTTTTTCCCCCAGTCTAATCTTTCCATTACCCAGTGAAGAGTCTCGACCATGCAGGAACATTCTTGTACCCATTTTACTGCAGGGTTTCACACTTTTTGATTTTCTTTGAACACATGATGCAAGTGCTCCTTTTTATTCTGCAGATGATTCCTGAAATCACTGTACAATTTGCATGTGGACACACAGTGCTGACTAACCTGAACACAATTAGTGACAAACCGTGATCAGAACTCGGATGCAGGCTCAGTGAGGACTCTCTTGTCCTCAGCCTGCACACAGCGCTGCACCAATATAAGTCCCATCACAGAGCTCTCAGGCCCTCCGCACGGGAACTGCTAAACGGTGACAAATGGATGACAAACCGTGACTGATAGTTCTGCAAAAAGGTTCCTGGTCTCTCAGTCACAGCCCTCAGGCAATACACACACTTCTGAGCATCGCCTTGCAAAACGACCCATCAGATGCACTCACCCATCCAAGCCAAGATGCAAGACACAGCTTGGCAAGGGTGACACCCTGCATCAGAAGTGGCTGAGGACGGGTGTCAGGCTAGGAGAAGAGAAGGGATAGGTGCAATTTGATGAAGCACAGAGCTCATGTTGCAAAGAGTTAACCAGCACAGTACGTGTCAGGAACAATAACTTCTTCCCATCTGTGAACTCTGACCAGAAGCAAGGTCAGCAAGGGTGTGCAGAAAAATCATGGTTAAAAGAGATGGAAGGGGGGAAATCACCCAATCTCCCACCCCTGTCCTTCTCTGAAGACTTATCTCAGCACCATATCCTCAATTCCTTCCCCAGTGTGGTGGTTTGATTTTAGGTTTCCAAGAACTGCCCTTCATACACATGCTAGAGAAAGAAAATTAGTTTGCCCAGTATCTTTACTTCCAGCTTGTGCTTGCAAAGCTCTCAGAGAAAACCGACAGACTCCTCAAGTGCTCAGTGTTATCTCACCTGACCCACACGTGTCTTGAGCTGCTGCCCTCCATGGGACCAACAGCCACCGCTGCCTTTTCCCAGGAGAGATTACGCAGCATATCAGAAAACAAAATTACTAACTTTATTCCTAAAATCTCTTAGCAGTCCTCAGTCTCAGTTCCTCATTTACAGCTGGATGAATCTGAAAGACAGAATCACTCTTCCAAGATCCAAGAATGTGACTGGGAACACAACAGAAATGCCCCAAACCCTGTTCCTCTCCTCAGTCTGCCACACAACCCTCTTCTCTCCCCCTCTGGGCACAGTGGAGATTGATCACCACTTGCTGCATACAGGATGATGCATAAGCAACTTCTTCCTCATGCATTCATACATGTAAATTAAAACATAGTTTAAACTAGGTTGCGACAATCCATGGTACGTTCTGCTCACAGCAGCAAACCCTCCTGCCAGGCCAGAGAGGGCATCTCCCCTGGCAGTGCATTCAGCAGGCTGAGTTCATACTTGGCTCAAGCAGAAGAAAGAAACTGCAAGCTGAAGAAGTAGGGACTTAAAGTAATTTCTTAACAGAAGTGATATGCAAGAGTTCAGGATCTATTATTCCCAAAGCTCTAAGACTAGAACCCAAGTTTGACTTAATAAACTACAATTAATTGTTCCTTTTAAAAATGGCATAATCCAAAGCAAGCTGATTTTTTTTTTTCTTTTCTACCCTCCTATTTTTCAGTTCCTATTTTAAGGAAGCACTAGTTACATGACAGAAATGTTTCAGAATCTCCTTTTTGGGCATTTTTGCTGAATGTTTATTTTCATATCAATATAGCCTGATACAAGTCACATGCAAAACTACAATCTAGTAAACAGTGAACAGAAAACACACCACTGATTAAAGTAAAAGATACAAAAACCAGAGGCCCGCTGAAATCTGTGTTGGACCAGATTATTGAGGGAACATCTGTAGAAATATAATGCAGTCTAAGTCTGAAAAAAAACATATGAAATTATTTCAAATACTGAAAGCATTCTCTTCTTTAAGGACTATACCTAAAATGAGTAACTGCAGAACAGTATTTAGAAGCTAATTATTTCAATAAAGTTTTCCTGCTTGCTGATTTTAGTCACAACTGAGATCAGCGGTTTAAATCCCCTGAAGAACCTCCACAGGAGGAGCAGTGCTGATTTACTTCCCATGACATGAAGAATGCTACTTTTCTGATGCATAGCAGATACACTGGGACAGAGACAAGTGCACACCACTATTCCAAATTTTTAAAAAGGCAAGAAACTAAAATACATGTAGACACATGAGTGCATGTCCTCCTTCTGTTATCACACTCAATGTGGACACAGACCTGCACAGCAACAGGTGAGGGGTAGGAAGCTTTTGCAAAAAGGTAGTGGCCAGCAACTCCAAGTGCTCAGGACATCTCTGCCAGAGGCAGGAGCCCCAGGACTGGCTCAGCAGGAGGTTTCTTGACATGAGCACAGCACTGTGAGGTCAGAGCTGCAGGACATGAACACGTGGTGACGTCTGACTGCTCGGGGGGAGCGTGGACACAGCCAGGATTACAATAAGCCTTGCTAAACCTGTGCTGGGCACATAGTGACTCTGCACCATCCTCCACCCGTGCTCTCAGTCCCAGAGGGAGAGGCACAAAACATCCCTGAGGGCTGTCAAGCCAGAGGCTGCACTAAACGGGACCCAAAGAGTCTGGCTGCTCTCACGTGGTCCCAGATTGCCTGGGCAGCCAACTCAGGGGCCTCTCCCATGGGTGTCCTGGGGCACCTCCACCATCCAGCTTGTTCTCACAGGCAGCACAGACCTCCCCTTCCCTGGCATGCACAGCAACAAGAACAGGAGAAGCCGTGTTTCAAAAAGAAAAGTACTTTTTTGTTCTGTAACAGAAACTGAGTTGAAAGGCTTCAGGGGGTCTGCAGGAACCTCCAAAGTCATGGAGGTGCTCCTTCAGTGAGAAAAAGGAGGGAAGTATCCATGGGGACACCGCAAGCCATTTCTCGAGGCAGGAGGTTACTCTATGGGGAAGAACCTCTCTCCTTCCTCTGTGCCACCCCCATACACTGAGTTGCAAACACGTGGGGAGCTGCAATCACAGTGGCTGTAGGAGCTGCCAAAGGGCTTTTTGATTTCCGAAGCAAAGGACAAGTTTGAGGTTTGTTCTTCAATTGCTGCCTCATGCACTTAATGTAACGAGACAACAGAGAAGAATAAGTCATGTATATAGATAGCAATGAGGTAATTGAAGCTCAGTTCTTCTCAGCCTGCTCCCTGACTCCCCATAAAAGTAGTACACCAGTGCACAAACATCTAGGCTGAAAATACAACATCAGGTTCCAGTGCAAAGCTCCTGTGCCTCACAAAGTACAGCTGGCTCTACTAGAGCCACATTATGTACAATCAGTAATGGGTACTGGTACTGTTTGCACACTATTTCAACAAGCAAAGCCAACCAACATCACTTCCTCTATTTCTGTATAGAGTAAGATATTTACAGGAACAGCCTTTTTGAAACGTTCCAGTAAAATTAGCTTACTCAGATTCTTTTTTAACTAGAACAGAGAGCAGAAGGATAATATCATCATTTGGTTTTGTGCATAAATCAGCTGTCTATTTACAACTGGTGTGTTGCAATAATGAATTGCCACTATCTCCTGAGTTATTTGCTGGGTTATTAGAGATTAACTAAACTCACAGGATTAAAAAAAATAGTAATTCTTTATTATTTCCTGGGAAACGACCTTCAGATGCATGTATTCCACCTCCTTTCCCAAAGCAATGCCCAAAATATTCCTGTAGGAGGTTTGTCTGTTTTATAAAAACCTCCAGTGACGATGCTTCCAACAGCTTTCTCAAAGGCAAATAACTGCAGCACCAAAATACCCTCATCACTTGAAAGCTTACTTAAATGTTTACCAAAGTCTTGCCACCGTCATACTGAGCCCATTTATTTTAGTCCTCACCCCAAAGCAGTCACACAGTTTATTATCCTCCTCCCTGGAGGAACCTTGCACATACTGAACACAGCTATCATGTCTGTTACTGGCCTTCCCCCCTGTGGACTAAACAATCCCCATTCTTTCATCTTCTTTCCCAGGTCATGTTTTCCAAACCTTTGATCATTTTCCCTGCCTTCTCCCTGGGCACCATCCAGCTGGCACATGACTCAGTTATGCCCCAAAGTAGATGTTAAGCCATTTTGAACATGAATGGAGTGGAAGGGTTATTTTATGTCTCTTCTTTAGACACCTCCAAACCAGTGCTTTGTTTGAGGGACGTGGATGGCAAAACCTTATTCTTTGTGTGACTGTGACACCCACAGCCTCAGGTCTGTGATCCCTTCACCTCTCAGATTCTGCCCAGAGCACACAGACAGGCCTGGCAGGAGCTGGGCTGGGGCACTTCCCTGCAGGTGCCCACGATGCAGCTGCATGGTCACCAGCTCCAGGGTCACAACCAAAGCAGCAGGGCAGGGAGGGGAAAGCTGCCCACTCAGCAGAGCACTGGCAGCCCAGGTCCCAGGGGAGAGGAGAGACAGACACATCACGGGATGGTGTTCTCTGGTGGTCCGGGAACCAGCTGTGAATTTTTACCACCCTATTCAACTCAACCAGGCCAACCTGCCTCCAGCACAGCCCAACTCCAGCTCACAGACCTCCTGTTGTAGGAGCACTGCTGAGTCAATCATTCCCAATCCTGTCTCATGTAACTGAGTATTTCTGTCCCTGGGCAGTGCTTCTAAGCTTAGGTGCTGGTTGGTTGGGTTCCTGTTGGGTTTTTTATCCCCAAACCATTCCTCCAGTTAGCCAGGGCAGCTCTCAACTTTAATCCTGCCCCCCAAAGAGCCAGCAGCCCTCCTTCATGCTTCTTATCCCATGTAAGTTTGCCCTCTCTGCTCCATGAATCATTTCAATAGTCAAAACAATGAGTATTACCAAAGCAAGGGCAGACCCCTGGGGAATCTCACTCACTCCAGCCTTGCAGTTTAACAGCAAACCATGAAAAACTACTGTGACTATTGCCTGGTGAAATTCTGTGCACCCACATTTACAGACCAGCCTGCTTCAAAGAAAGCTGTGCCAGAAGGCATCCAGATCCCCCCTGTAAAGAGGGAGTCATTTCTATCAGATAGAGGCATCCAATTACACTGTCATACGTGCTGTTGGAGAGTCTGTCCTAAACATTGCCATAAAAATGTAATGCATGCTGCTAAGAGGAACAGGAGGGCTGATAACCAAGCTTTAGGATGACAGGAAGAACTTCAGCTAAACTGAGACAGCAGAAGCCTGACTTTGCCTCCAGCAGAAGATAGGCCTGGAAGAAGCAAACTGAAACACAGTATAAAATTACAGGAATTTTATACTTTCCATCAACTACTGCTGACTTAGCAGTTAAAGAAGATACTATCACACAGGTGTGGTTTTGTTTGGCTTTTTAAAATAAAATCAAAACATTTTCTTAGCTCTTCCAGATGTTTTTTAAATTGGCTTCCTTACTACTCCCTAACAGCCAATCCTGCTCGGGGATCACAAACCAACCAGAGAGAGAAGGCAAAGACCATGGCTCCCAAAACCCCAAGTGCTTGACTCAACCACCGAAATCATCCCCAGCCCCACACCACCACCCAGAGAAGTGAGTGGCAGTGGCTGCTGCCTGAAACAGGGAGAGAGGGCAAGTTCCATGGAAAGTGAAAGGTGAGGCAGCTTTCCAACGCTGGCTCCCTCTGCTTGCCAAAATAGCAATGCCCTGCCCACGCCTCCCTCCTACTCGCGTGGAAGATGCGCTTGCTTCCCGGGAGAGTTTACTGGGGCGATGCAGATGTGCCTGGCTGAGGCAATCACACTCTGGTGTGGAATGCAGCACAGCATTAAACACTATCTGCCGTTCGGTACATTTCTCAAACGTGAACCACAAGTTGCTGTGCAGCTCAGGGAGCTGCCAAGAATGTGAACGCTATGATTTTAGCAGGGAAGAATACATCATATCCTCCCTCCTCCCACAGCCTACTCCAGCCGTAATTTTGCAAGATCCTTTTGTACTTGTCAGTAAAATACAAAGTCTACGTGACTTTCATTTTGATCTTTGGTGATTTCAGGCATGATCAGCCCAGGACCTAACACAGCCACAGCAGTGGCAGAAGCGGGGCAGCTCTAGGAAGGACTAAACCACATTGAATCCTTCACCCCATGTCTTACAAAAGAGGGTTAAAATAAATAAAATCACAAACAGAAGCTGCAACCAAGCACCTCCAGTCCCCTACATGAACCAAGAGGAACAACACTGCAGATGCTGAGGCAAACTTTGAATAAGAATATATATGCATTTAGATTCTTAGTTTCCAGGAGTTGCATAGTGCTATTCCTCTTTAGAGGAATACAGGTCTTTTCTAAAATATATTATGCATAACCTAGTTTTCCACAGCGGAAAACTCGCCAAGGGAATACTGTTTGCTCATACCAGAAATGTATCCCAAAATTACAGTAATTTATAGCCTCATTTCCATTGACAAAAGAAATAACATCATTCTCTTCTGACAAATATCAGTACACCGAAAGAGTAAAGAATAAATGCCTATAAACAGGTATCAAATAAAGCAACTATCAATCACTGCAACAAAACTTTAATTAAATCATACATTAAGCAAAAAAAGACTGAAGTAGAAACAAGCCATATTACCTAAGATCAAAATAAAAATCTGTCTATCATGCCAAGGCACAAGTCAGAGCACTAACATACCATAACCTGTTAAGCAATCAGTCATCTAATTGTTCATTGTAAAGCTCCAGGTTCACAAAATGAAGACAAATGTAGAGATTCAGTGAAGTATTTTGGCATATAATACCTTTTACATACATAACATACATCTGTATTTTAGGAACACAGTTTACATGACTGAGTTCAAAACTCCAGAACTGTTCATGGACACCTCTGCAGTGATTTCTTTGTGAGAGACAGAAAGTGATCTGCACTGCTCACATTTTAGTATTACAAATCAAATCAGCATTCAGCCTAAGCTGAATACATATTTCTGGAGACACATCAGAAAGAACCCTGAGGATTAGTCCTAACACAAAAGGATGAGGGAGTTGCTTGCTGTCATCCTGCCAGTTTTCCAGAACAGAAGAGTTAGCAAATGAGGCATAAAAAGATGTGAGCAAAGAAACTCATACCTGCAAAAAATGCAGGAATATCAGGTGTGCAAGAAAATGATTGTAAGTGCTATCAGGCCAATTCACAAGAACTGCTGACCAGCTGAAAGCCCTTTTGGCCTCAGCTGAAAATATTTAGCACCTTAAGGCTAGTTAAACTTATAAGCCATCATAATTTAATGCTACAAATTAAATTTGAATATTCAGCACTTAACTTTTTAAGCCTCTAACCTTCTGCTGGAATCAGCAGTAAGGCACCAGCACTAGCTGAATCTCTAGTTTCACAAAGAAAATCTTCCTGTGTGCCTCTATCTGTTATCATAAAGAAATGGATACAGTTCTCTCTTTTTTCATTCTTTATAGTGATAACAGTATCAAACATCTCTATCTTACTGCTGTAGGGAAAGCCCATTTTGGGCTCTGAAAATCTCTCATTAATGCAGCTGGTGGTTTTCAGAGTGCATCAACAAAGGGAGAGCATTGTTCAAGTGTGTGGGTGCACACATACACACACATGCAGGGACAGTGACAAAGAAAGAGGCCCACAGTATATACTGTAATTCTCTGAACATGAATGCAGCACTCAGCCACATTTAGGGCAGGTGGACAGGCATGTTATGGTACTGTGGAGTCAATTGGGATAGTTCCATATCTAGCAAGGTGGGCTAACAGGTTTCATATAGCCCTTTGGGGGAGGGGGAAAGCAAAGGCAGGGGTGAGGAGTTTTGCACCTGCCTGGAGATACCTTAAAAGTCTCTTTAATCAGATAAATTATATTTTTTTAAAAACCCAACCAACCAAAAAAAAAAAAAGGGAAATAAACTGAAGAACAAAAGGTTTAACTTACTGAATAAGACACCACTTTAAGAGGTTTCCCCACTTTCCCTGCTGTAAAGCACTTCAGAAAAATTCAGCCACTGAGCTACTGCTTTTCTTGACCTTTTCTCTGAAAGAGAGCAGAGTAAAAACAGGAAACAGCTAAAATGACACGCATTAAAGATGCTTCAGGTTAGGAAAGTCTTTTGAGTCACTCTTGCAAATTCATTCTGTGTCAGATGTGCCAATATAAGGCTTGCTAAAGGCCATCTATTAACAGCAGCAGTTAAAGCTCGTGTGTTGCCTCTCGGCTGTTGCACCAATGCTGTACACACCATGTGAGACAGCCAGGCAGCATTTGCATTCGGTGCTAGTTTTCTACACCCCAAAGCTCACTGCATGTCTTATGATTAACTTATAATGCCCTGAGCCCCAAGGACATTTGCTCTGCTGATTGCCCTTTTCTTAACAGCAACACAAACATGCAAATACATCTATTGTCTGAGGAACCCTCCCACTAATTCTGTTCTTTGATGGTTTGGTTGATTTAGTATAGCTAGGAATCAAGAGTGAAGTGGATCACAGCTTAATATAGAGTGTGGTTAATCTTCCCTTTGCATAATGCTGGTACACTATGGCCCAAATACCAGAGATTTATTTGATGTGTACATGCTTTCAAGCTTTAGTAAACAAGTTGCAGCCCATTATAAAAGAAGAGCAGACCCAAAGAGTTGTGAAGCTCTTTAGGTACTAGACTGACACTGGCAGTGCAATGTACTTACATCTGCATGTGTATCAGCTTTAACATTTTGGACACTATTTCATCATGAAATATCACTTCTTAAAACAGGACTAAAAATATGGCTGAGATCACTTCCCATATCCTGATGCACTATAGTCTGAATCACAACAAAACTGAGCAAGAGGTGCAGTCTTCTTTTATTCTTTTTCTTCCTTTCATTGACTTTATTCCTTGTAACATAGCCAAAAAGAGGAAGAACACATAGTAGAGCCTCAGAAATACACACACACAATAATTCCCATGAAAAAAGAAAAAGCCTCTTTCACTTCTCAGTTCTTATTCTTCCACTACTTTCAAGAATATTACAAAACATACAAAAGCACTCTATCAAACATCACTGAATGTTTTACTACAAGACCTGTTGAATGTGGACAGTCTGTAACTAAAACACTGTTGTTGGTGTTCATGTCCAAATTAAAACAAATCGGCCCTTTAGAAGCTGGTTGTAAGACAAAAATATTAACTTAGATAAAAATTATTTTTAATAATGAAGTTTTAGGCAATGGTACACTGGAAGCATTTAAAATGCACACATGTTACTTGCATGTGGCAATTCTCCCTGGATAAAAGACCCAGTGTGAGTCTACATTATTTTAGCACACCCAGGCAAAACCCAGCGAAGCTGTGCTGTTAGATATCAATAAACCATTCTCACAATACAGTACATTTTTCCTACCACAATAATTCCATGCTCAGGCTTTAGAAGATGGTACCTCACTCCTTGCACTCTCACATACACATGATTTTCAGCAAGTCTCCCAGTGTTTATACTACTGTCACTGACCCCCACACAGGTTACAACTGTCTCACCCATCACTTCCCATCCCTGGCCTAGATTTCATCCTGTTCTGTGCTGAACACTAACTTGGGATGACTCAGGAACAGTTCTCTCTAACTTTTCCCCCATTATAAATAAAGAAGCCACAACCAAGTCAGGGCTGGAGGCAGGAAAGACTTTTCAGACAACAATTTAAAACTCTCATCTGTAAAGGTGTAGAAAATGCACAGTCCTGGAGCAAGCTCTTCAGATAAAGCCTCAAATCTTGGTGGCAAGTATCATATGGACACAAAGTATATTCCTGCAAAAGAGGTGCTGTGAGAACAAACACATCAGTGACTGAGAGACGCCAGGATACCACAAAAAAGTAACACAGTAAAAAGAAAGGATGCCAATGTCTCAGATAAGCAGTTATGGCCATGTTTACTTAAACTGTTCTACTGAGCTGTTCCCATTTCAGGCAGAAAACTTTGATTTAAGGAAGAGACTGCCTTCATTTTTTTCCCCTTCAAAGCATGAAAGAACTTCCTTTTTCAAAACCAATTTAACAAAGTTTACATCCAAACCCTCTCAGTCCCAAAAACGTCAGATCTGAACTCTATTAAAAGCAGCAGTTAGTGCAGCCAAATGTTCCAACAGTATATTTAATAGCCTATAATATTTCTAATGCCCTACTGCCTGAAGTCTATGATCTGGAAAACCAGCCAAGCACACCCACCCAAGAGCAGTGACTGCTGCAGGAAAGACTCTTCTCTCCCTTGGCTATGGCCCTCTGCCACCACTGGCATGAGCAGACCAGGGACTGTCCAGCTGCAGACAGCAGGCACACAGACCACCTCTCTGGCAAGAGCAAGCCTGAAGGAAGCAGACAAATTAGAAATGAAAGTTGTGCCAAGCATGCAGGCATAGAGCTACTGCTGCAAACTTCAGGTCCTCCAGTTTTATGGGTGTGTTTTTTCACTTGATTTTATTGGACCCTCCTTCTCCTTAGCCTGCTGATTCCCTCCTATCACTTACAGTTCCTCCCATCCGTTTCTACCTCACATCCTTCAGGCTGGAGAATTGCTCAGAGCAGTTTCCCGAGTTCAGACACAAATTCCCTTGATGCCACCGAGGGCCAGAGTTGGCATCTGCCCCGAGCTCACACAGGGGCAACCTGCACACCAGTGTGCATTTTTCCCTAGCTGGCCTAAAGGATGCTTGGGAAAAGCATTTTGATGCAGATTTCACAGTTGCCAGTCGTGACACTGGAAAATACAGTCCGTGCTGTCTCCTGGCAGAACATCACACTGCATGTTCTTCTCTGTAAGGTGCACCTGTAGGAAAGTAAACTATCACAGCTTCCTGGTACCCATTACAGCTGACTGGAAGCCAAAATGGTACTAATTATACAGTTCATTTGAACTCCAGCAAGGCTCCATGGGTCCTAGCACGAACAGCACTGCCTGAGCAAACCCCCCTGCCACTACGCATGGGCAAGGATTTACTCCCATCTCAGGCTCTCCTAAGCATTAAATGTCCTTCTGAACAGCATTTTCCACTCTCTTGCCAGCCTGACTGCTCAGGATTCAGCAAAGGTGCAGATGACTCTGCAGCTTGGCCCATGTTATCGTATCAGTGGGCTGATGTGGATCTGCAATGAAGAAAGGGAGGCAACACACTCAGGTAAGACCCAGGCTGAACTTTCAGGAATGGTTTCTCCCATTTCAGACCCATCTACCAGGGATGCAATGGAATTTTTAAAGAGCAGAGATAGTGCAAAGAGAGGAAAAAAAATATTATCTGCATATATCTAAATAATGAAAGGAGGCATTTTTCTCTTCCATGCTTCAGTATGTCAGAAAAGGCCAGGAGAGTATTATCATTTACTACAAGGTATGACAAATGGATGGATTCCCACAAATATCAACAGTAGCAATTTATTCCCTTTCACAATGAAAAACAAAGCAGAAAATATTTTATTCCAGAAGATGATTTTTTCAGCAAACTCTCAAGTTTTCTGAAAACAGCCATTACTACAACACTGGTCATAGAATGTCTGGTAACTTTACAGAAGATGCTGTATGTTAAACATTACTTTTTAAATAGATTCACTAAGCTACTCTACTGTGTTTTCAAAGTCACTCCATTTAACTGTTATATTAGATCAAAAAAGCATTTTGGATAAGAAAAACCACACATATAGTCAAAAAGGACAGAGATGCTAATTGACTCAAAATGGATGGAGAAAAAAGCAGAAAAAGATTACATGAAAATGAAGAAGTATAATTAATACCCTAAAAATCAATCAGCACACCAGCAAGATAAGTTTTATGATCTCTTTTCACCTGCAGAAAAGCTGAGCAGGCTTTCAATCTTTTCCCCTTTCCAAGCTCCCTGAGGTAGTTTCCCCGCTAGAAGCGAAGCCCAGCATGGAGCACCTGCAGCAGCTGACACAGCCAGCTGTGCTTTGGGGAGCCCCTGCTCTTCAGAGGCAGGCTCCAAACCCACAGACCACAGTCATAGGTACCAACTAAAATCCCCACTGCACTGCAAGCCAGCTAACCCAGTAGCAGTAACACTCTGCTGCTCCCAACCTGCAGTGATGGCTGTCCAAAGGGTCCCTGCCACACTGCTGGCTCCAGCTACCCCAAAGGGGCAGTGCTTCTAAAGGATAGAAACACTTGGGTAATAGATATTATGCAACATTTGGGGTGGATTTAAGCAAACTCCAGGCTTAGCAATAAATTACCTTAATATTTCCCAGGTCTCCTGGAACTGTGCAGAAGGTGAGTAGGTGAGCAGGACACCCCTCATTTCCTTTTTCAACGCCAGGGCTGCAGGAAAGGCTCACCTGGCCCTGTGACCAGCAGCTCCCTGAAGGGTAGGGCAAGGGCAGGACACAGCCCTGCACCACCACCCCAGCAACGGCAAATGCCCCAAATGCAGTGCACTTGCTGAAGGTGCAAGATGAATTTATCACTGAAGGTAGTGGAATTGCTCTACAGGAGTAAGATACAAGTATAATGACTACATCACTATTTAGTACTCTTTATCATCCAACAGTGCCCCAAAACGCCACACACAAAACAGCCCCTTCAAAACACAACAGCAAAGGGCAGGCAGGGGCGGGGGGAAATTCCAATCTGGTCAGCTGCACACAGGCAGTTCCCAGTCTCTGAACAGCACACAGGCAGGAGAGGCCCCAGCTTTCACAGCTCAAGGGGGAAGAGCCCTAGCATGCCCATAACCCACCCCCAGAGTCTCCAAAAGGTCCCCCCAGGAAGGGCATCTCCCAGGGTCAGAACCCCCTGCTCCCAAGGGTTCCGTGTAATCAAGCAGCTCTGCCCAGACCCGTGAGCAACTCATCTGCCCTTAGCCAAGTGATGCCAGGGGAGACACCTCCACATGGAACCGCAGGAGCCTCCCTGATCTTGCACGCACCTCTTCCAGCTATTTCTCCATTTCCTCAAAAGGCTTCAGCACTTCACACATATTAATAAACAGCACAGCAGTAATGTTAAAGAACAATTTCTGGGTCACAGTCCTAACTATAAGGTTTTGAAATCACTAGCTGTCAAATTCAGTCCCAAGCTGAAGGAAGATTCAGCTTTGAAAGCAAATATTTAATAATTATTTAAAAGAGGAAGGTTGTGGACAGTTACACCTCAGGGTATTTCCAGAAGTGACAAGTATTTTAAAATGCAAATTCACAAATTCTGCAGCATACATAATTTGAATATCTGGTGTACATCCTGGCCATATACCATGTTGCTAGCAAATACCACAGTGTAAACAGTTTTTTCAAGACCACATATATCCCCAGTAACACATCAGAATGTAGTTTTAAACAATAATACCAAGATAAAGGCATGCTGTATATGACATGCTTTGGAACAGTTACCATATGCTCTGTCAATAATCTATGGATTAATAGGGCCCCAATGCACAATAACACACTGGCCACTCACAGCTCCATGGAAGATTATTCCATTCACCATGACAATTAGCTGAGGTTTAGGCATATGTCACAATTTTTCATTCATATTTTTAACTTGGTCAACTGTAAGATACTACTGTTGGGGTTAAGGCTTTTTTTTTTTTTTAATAATTCTTAATTCTTTAAAGATCTGATCCTAATTCCATTAATTTGCACTAACATGGGGGAAGCAGGTTCAGATACTACATCAGAAGATTAATGTTACTTTAACAATCTACTTCTATGTTCCTTTGAGCAGGTGTAGAATTAAAAAAAATATATATACTACTATCCTACCACTGATAGTAGATGTAGCTGCTACTCTGGGAAACAGTTGTAGAGATAGAGGAACTATGGGATATAAAAAAAAGCAATTTGTTTCAGTATGATTACTCCCAGTCTGAGCTGTGTTCCTGGGCAGTTCAAAATCAAGACATTTCTAAATCTTGTCATGAGGAACAGGCAATAAAATAGATCTATATAATCAGCAGCAGCAGCAACCCATCTTGTAACAGGCCAAAGTCTCACTAGTATTTTGTTTTCTTGGTTTTTTATTTAGAAAAATAAAATAATAAATATTTATTTATTTATTTTTATTTAGAGGTCCAGACAGTCAGGTGAATAGCTGGCCACAAAATAAAATGTTATTTGCCAGTCACAGCCTCACATTTGGTACAGGAGGCTCACCTTCCACTCTTTGTAGCTCCAGAGGCTCCCCATACAATCACCAGCATTTGTGCCTGGGCAAAATGACTTCAAAATAATAACACCCTGGAAAGCTTCCAGGACAACATTTTCCACTCCCTCTGCACACATTGTGAACCACCTTACAAACAGCACAGCCCTGTAGAGTAAGAGCTCCAAGATGTTACTATCTTGTCCACATCTCCTTTGTGAAAATGAGAGTGTGCTAACAAATTTAACAGCTCACTGGGGCAGGCTAAAATGCCCCTGGCATCACCCCCAGGTCAAGAGTCTGCCCAGTTTTCACATGGCAGTAGGGGATTTGCATTTGTTAATATAAGTGCTGTCGTTTCACCCTTTGTACAGGAGTGCTGATGGCTTCCAGGGATCTGATTCCCCAACATCCCCTGCCAAAGGTACCTCAGAGGGGTTGCTCCCATGCAGGTGACCATCACTGAGACATCAAAGGCTTTGCCATGGTTCCAGCAAACTGCTTAAGGGAGCTGCTTGTCCTTGGCAAAGCAGAATGGTGCCACTTGGCCATAAATATGTTGCAGCACCTACAGCAATGAGTATATAAATATTGCAGAGGATAAAATGCACTTTGGTTTTGCCTGGTTGGTTTTTAAATATATACCTGTCTTTTTTATTTGTCTGGTAAGCAGTTTGTGCAGAGAGAAGCACTATACAGTGCAGAAATATGCTAAAATTGCTTTTGCATTCTAAAGATAAAAATTACCACTAGTCACATCTGAAAATTAGAGAGTCTGAAAGCACTAGATACACTTTTGAAGGGAAAAAGGGGTCACAACTACCAAAACACGTTCAGAAAGAAGGCTGACAAAACTGACAAACTTCTCCTTCCTGTCCCCAAAAAACCCAAACTCCTTTAACTATCCTGCACGCAGTTAAACAGTGAGAATCAAACTTGTGCAACCTAAACTGCCAGCACAAAGTCCAAGGTGTGCTCTACACACTCCACTGACAAGGAATTTTGGAAAGCAATGTACCTATCAGCACTACTGCAGCTAAGTAACTTACCAAGTCATCCAGGTGACAGCATGATTGCCAAAAGCCACCAGGAGATTTATCAACAGTGGGGGACCATCCACACCAGCCCTGCACCGCAGGGAGTGCCAGAACAGCACCATTCCCATTCCTTCATAGGGGGCTGGGCTCGGCAGAGCATAATTAGTAACTTTCTCCAGTCCCCATCTTTATTTTGTACCCAATTTGAGGCAAGTTTGTTACCCTGTGAAGGCACAGAGAGCACAGTCCCTGGGCTCCATCGTGTAGGCAGGCTGGAGCTCGCTGTGTATCTGTAGGGGAAGTGCTGCATTCTGATCTTGCCACACGTTACTGTAACAACCACGCAATCCCCAACAAACCCATAGTAGGGGACTGTGCACACGCTCACATGCACACAGACACGGGGAGAGCAAGCTTGCTTGTTAAAACAAGAGGGAAAGTCAGCCCTACTTTATGTCTAGAAAAGAAAGATCACTCTTTAATAAGGTAACCCTTAGCCAAACCTCGACCTTACAGAAGATAACCTACAATGCATCTCTGGCACGTCTGCAAACAGACACCCAAGACTACACATCCCCACGCTCTTGTCTTGAACACACATCATGCATCCGTACAAGTGACTCCAGAACACTGTGCAGCCCTGTGCTATGAGCTGGGTTTGGAACAGTCTTCATCAAACTGCAAGTGGGGGAGGAAGGGGGAAGACAAATGACAGAGACATCTCTTCGCTTCCAGCATTACCTGCAGAAATATTTCCAAAACTGGATATAAAATGTCCAATCTTGAAAGGTAATTTTGCCCCAGTTTTCAGAAGGTCCTTTTTTTTCCAACCTATCTGAAGAGCTTTAAAACTTTTCAGTCTTTATCTGACTTTATCAAAACGCTGTCCTTCCTCCTGCAGTCCTGACATTCTTTGTGGTGAAACTGTTTCAGTATCAATATTAATATTAAAATGTCAAGTTTGTGACATTACACTTCCTGTGCTATTTAAAAAATTCAGAAAAATTATTATCTTTAAAATATAAAACAGTAAATTTTTGCTACCTGCTTACAATTTCAGCAGCCCTATGTGGGACAGAACAGCACTGACACCAGTCACAGCCCATTTTACAAAGAATTGGACTGTTCAGCTCTTCTAGTAGCACTCCTGCATTTCCCCAAATTTGCTTTTGCTGTTCCTAGCAAAGCTAACATTTATTCTTTTCCTGAAGTGTGACTAGCATTTAATATTTCAGACTGTCATTCCACATATTCCCTACCTGATGGCAGCTTTTACTTACAGTGAACTGCTGAGCTTCCTCTGTTTCTTTGTTTTTAAAATTTATAAAATAGCAATTCTGTCCTTTATCATTTCTGGCACTCTTAAAAATATTTTGGCTTTTTTATTTTTTTTCCCTCTCTTTCAGTACTTAGTTGAGTGTCTTTCTTTTGTGATTACCCAGACTGCGGTCACGAATCTTTGGCTATAAGGGGTATTTTCATTGTAACATGCAGGTGTCTTTAAAAGCAACACACATTACAGCTGCACAGCTGAGAGCGCACCTTTCTATGAAGTAGCCAAAGTTTTGGAGAAGCTTTTATATAATAGCACAAACTTCAAATAGTGAATTCATAATAATTCATGTACAGAAAGGCAAACATTAATTAGAGATATTTTTCTCCATGTCAAAGAACAGCTTTATAAGGAAAGCATAAAAAGCATAGCAAGCCTTCCACTACCAGGGAACACTGTAAGATATAGACCAAAATTAAATATCCAAAATAACTTAAGGAAAGCTTTATTTTCAGTGCACTTCATGAGGCCATAAAATACTTCAGTATCACTGTAGAGGTCAGTTAGTTCTCACTGTTCTCCTGTGATTTCAGGACGTGCACACTTCTTTCAGTCTTAATTTACACCCAATTTGAGCCAAAGGGGTCTGATCCCAACACTCCAAAAGTCAACAGGAGGAACGCCAGTGGGAACGGGGCCTAAAACAACATGTCTACAGCAGGCAACAACTCTGGGTTATATAAATACTTGCTAATGTCTCTATACTGACTGGTCATCAACATCTCCATTATGATCCTTGTACTTGGGGATCTCTGTAGGCTGGATGCTATCCATACTTCTCTCCAGTCAGCTGAAAGAATTACCTTTGAGCCATACAAGGCACTCCCTCTCCTCTGGAGACCTGCAGACAACTAACTGAACCCTTATTTTTCACACAAACCAATAGGATACTACCATCTTGGGCTGAATTCCAGTTTACCTGCTTTGCTACAATGTGCTTTTGCAGGGCCATAAAAGGAAGCTTTGGTTTTGCTTCAGGAAATCAAGGGCTACCAGATTTTTCATGTAGTATGTCATGATGTGAAATAATCAGGACTAGAATGCAACAATGAGGTTTAAACAACAGCTTAGAATAATGTACCCTGCAATTCTTCTTCACTCTGTTTACACTGCATTGAGAGTTATAAATGAAGCAATAAACAGCAAAATCTAATCTGCCAAAATAAGGAGTCTCTCACAAACGCTTTCTGAAAAAATAAATGGGGTAATACTAACATCACAACTAGTATTCTGCCCACTCCTAACAGCGAAACCATCCCTGGATTTGATCTCATGCTGCACCAAGAAGGATGGCTATGTTTGTCTACAGAGCCTCAGTGCTACTACAGCTGAACTCATTAAAGTGTTTGAAGTACCCTGAGCATAAGAGAAGACACAGAAAAACAGGGACAATATGCAATTCATACTGATGTTAATTAATGCACATTCACAACAGAAACTGAAGCTGTTCCAAAAAAAAACATTATGGTATATTTTGGGAACAAATACTGAGACCAAAACACACAGTTAGGCTTAGTTTAACCAACCTATCAATGCAACTTCATGCACCTTTCTAAAATGAACCCAAGTCTTCCTTCTCCATCCTGCTCCTGCAACAATGCTAACATTAGGCCCACGAAACTGCACTGATGAAGAATCAGCTCTCCAAGCAATTCTTATTTCTGCAGAACTCAATTGTTAAGAGGACCAATACTAACAGTTTTTAAGAGCAATGTGGGTAACGTGAGTGGAACTGCTTCATGCACTACTTGAGTAATCCAGCTGAAGGAACTGGCACACGTTGCCCTCAGCTTTTATAGTGCAACACGATTGTCCTTTGTCTGTCCCTCCCAGGACTCCTCTGCATCTACTCATTCATCCTCAGGCCCCTCTGGGTGTCTGGGACTCGAGCCACATGACAGGCAGGCATTTGCAAAATGGTCCTACTGCTGTCCCCCTGAATTTCCAACTCTTTGCTTACATAAGACACAACCCTGCTGAGAACTTGCTCTGAGACCACAGAGCACTCTGCTCTGCAGCAGCTGGGCCACAGACAGCAAGCCAGACACCAGCAGGTAACACAGGACCGGCTCAGTGAGGTGAACCCTATGTGGAGGCACATGGCACGCTTTCTCCATGGCTGAGGCTTCTCAGGATTTTCTTCTGAGGTACAAACATACTGAGTTTATGCACTGATGTTGTCAGGTTAGCAGCTTTGCTCTCAGGAGTAACCACAACTTCTTTTGAAGTCTTTAACTGAAGTTAAGAGATGACCCAGGTCCGTATTCACACATCACACACCACAGCTCTTCTCAAACAAAAGCAGAAAAAAACCCTCCCAAACCAGCAACAAAAAGCCCAGCAACAGAGTAAACACCACTTACAACACACCACAAAAGCCCGTATTTTCCATGCCCATCCAAGAACACAGATTGTCCAAAGACTGAACACTGGCTCCCCACAAAGGACCTCTGAGCCCATCCGAGTGTCTCAGCTCCCTGCCAGCTCCCAACAACCGGGCACATAACAGAACTGCCCTCAGCCAGCTACAGCAACGCACTCAGCGTCCACACAGTGACTTCTTTTCATTCCATACCTTTGTGAGAAATATAGGCTTAATTCGTGTCAAAAATCTAACGAAGTATACTGTATGGCTTGCCAAAATATTCAGTGGGATTCCAAAAGCACTGAATATTGTACATCTGGGCGGTGCGGAATGTGCCTGAAAGATTTAGCAACCAAAAGCGAGACATGAACTTAGTTTAACAAATAAAAAGGGGGTAAAAGAAGAAAGCCAAAGTTAATGACTAAGCAGCCTTTTGATACCAGATAGATACGGTGTAAACGAAGATTAAGCGGGTACCTCAACACAATAAGGGGACAGCCCAGTCAAGATAAGGAGGGAAGTACCTCCAGACGAGAGAGACAGAACTTAAGCAACAGAGCCTCTCCAGTAAAAATTGAAGCTAAGAATATCACAGTCCTTCCTGACCCACAATTACCAAGAAGCACCATGCAGAGTCAGATGACAAGATTTAAAAGGCAATCATTTAACCAGAAATAAAGAATATGTATGTTTTTACTGTATCTAAGCAGAGCCTTCGAGCTCTAACGGGGTGTTACTGACAGGGCCGTGACTCCGTGGGACACCCAGCGCTGCCTTTTTTTTTTCTCTGTAATTTTCATTACCCATACAATTAAAACTACCCTTTTTGCTCAGTGACTTGGTCATTCTGGGTGGTCATTTCTAACACCTTCTTGTACAGGCCTCTGCAAAACACACACACACACAAACTTTACTAGTACGGAGGGAGATCAGCAGCTGCATCTGCAGAGCGCAGCGTTGCCAGCCAGCGAGGAAGAGCACACGATCCAGGGCGGAGTGACTGCCAGCGAGGAGCACTCCCAGCTCCAGGCCTGGAGAGCTGCTGCTGCTGCCTGGTTGATGAGGTCCCCACTGCAAGGGCCAGGCTGGAACTGCAGGGCTGAGCCCACGAGCTCTGCCAACACACGGTGCTGTGTGCTCACACTGTAAGGGGCAACACCGCTGTCACAGCAACAGCCACCGACACGCCAGCCCACGGGCAGGCACCCCCAACACATGCTCAACTGCCTCTGAAACCAGCTTAAACACCAAGGGAGGGATGGGGTAAAACTCCTATCCAGAAAAAAAAATAAAAAAAAGGAAAAAAAAATAACATAGTAAGTAAGGGCAGCATCACTCGGAGAAAAAGGGACAACTTGGCATTTGAAGTGTGTTCAAGATGTCTTCATACACTTTGCTGATTCCTTGCCAGTAGCTATTCAAAAAAGACCACTTAACAAGCGAACAGGTCTTCAGCACAACAAATAATAAAAAAGAGAGCAAAGCTTGTGCTATTTAAATATCATGAAACATTCTGCTAATCATGCACAGATGGAAGTACAGACGCTTCTGCCAGACGCCTTGTTCAGAAACTTTGCTCTATTTTTAATTATTTGATGCACAGAGGACCTGTCTGCTGATTAAAAGGCCACTGCCTTTAAAAGGACTCCATCAATATGGAGTCTAGCCCTGTTTTTAACAGAGGACTTTAAAAGTAGTAACTCATGCCTCCGAGCTCCCTGCACCACTTTCGATGATCTTGTAAGCATGTGGTTGCTTACAAGATGTTTCTCTCACCTTGGGAAACTGCCTATATAAAGGAAAAGCGAAACTAACTACACTCAAGTCATTGTTAAATTCACTGAGTAAATCAGTTTGGAAAATGTGTATTTTCTGCTAATATCCCTTAGTCTGCATCTTTTTGTTGTTACCTATAACAAGGCTTATCAATTTCCAGATAAACACATTATTTTTGACAGTTTTCTATTTTGTCAAAAGTCTGACTTGTTGAGAAAAGATATCAACTCCAGAATTATCAACCAAAATACTTCTTGTTGGTTTTTTTTTTTGTTTTTAAATCTACTATAGCCACAATATCACTCCAGTAGTCAGTTCTCGGCAAAAGCACACTAATACACACACACAAGAAAAAACCCTCACATATTTTCACTTCACACCTTAAGTGAACCTCACTTGTACAGTGGTTGCTTCATTCCTGTACTTCCCCCTAGCAGTCCAGGAATTTTTCCCTCTCTGAAGAGCCTCACTCAAAATGCACACTATGTTAGATTTATTTTCTTTTTCCAAAGGAAGTGCTTTTCAAAAATTCTTTTTTTATTTAACTTTTCATTTTACCTTAGAAGTTTCCCAACATGTTACTACAGAACTTTACCACTGGATCAGTCATAGTATGAGCAGAAGTGGAAGCCCAAAGAAGACTGCCCAAGCTGCTACATTTGTCCCATCAGTACGACACATGAAAATGGTATAATAGTTTAATTTACATTAACAATTTGAATTCCTGCTATTAACACGGTAAAAGAATCTTTTGATTAGCAGATCACATGACATGGTAATAAACAGTCACCCTATAATTTTATGAACAAATGACCCAAAGGGCATAGCTCTTGGTTCATGCTCAGGTACAGAGAAAATAACTGAATGAGTTTGGGGTTTGTTGGTTTTGGTTCATTTACGTAATATTATACAAGCAAATAGAGATCAGCTGAAAAGCTGGAAAATCAAGATGTCTGCTGAAGAGACACTGCAGCAGGAGCCAGGGAAGACTGGCAGGGGCATATGGACTGAAAATCCAATGTTTGGCCAGGGAAACAGGCTCCCACAGAGAAGCCTCAGAGCAGAAACACACGGTCTTCTCCCACGAGGAGAAGGAGAAAGGCTGCACAGAGTCAAAGGCTTGTCCAGGCAGATCACTGGGGTTGCAAAGCTCAGAATCCAGCTATGATTAACTAGGAAGGAAGGGAGGTAAATGAAACAACATTCACATTTGCATTTCTGCAGAAAACTACTGAGGTATTGAAACGCTCTGCGCAGAAATGCATTTCAGACACAGAAACATACACAAAAAAAAAAAAAAAGAGAAGAAAGGGTCAACACAAGCTCAGTCTCATGAAGGTAACAAACCCAGCAAGGGAGCTGCACAAGTAGGTCAGACATGCAGCAGTGAGAACTGCTGAGCACAGGAGAATCTTGGTAGAGAAGACAGAGAGGAGAAAAATTAATTGGCCAGCAATAAGAGAATAAAGTCTGGAAATGGTTAAAACAGGACAGAAGGATAAAAAGACAAAACACTGCCTGGGCTATCTAAAGAATGATTAGTCTAATTCACAGCACATCCACCTGAAGCATGACAAGGAAAGAAGAGGGATGACACTTGACTGAGGAATAGTTTTCACTCCCTCTCCACTTGGAGGACAGGCTCTACTGCTGCCAGACCAGCAGAGCCTGAGCAGCAACAGCTCTGAGTCCAGAGGGCCCCACCACTCCCCATATGGCTCCGTTGGTTGGTGAGATGAGGAGCACAAACCCCCTCTGCTGCAGCACTGCTGGTCTCACAGACACACACACTGTGGCTGAGCTGTGTGAACAGCACCCAGGGCTGCAGCCTGCCAGCTGACAGCTCAGATGAACACCCTTCACAGCAGAGCTGCACACACAGCACAAGCGTGTCTCAGTTTGCATTTCTGCCATTCAATACAGCCAAGGGGACACTCAACGAGCTCGACTCCTTAGGTAGCAGCGTTGTACTTGATTGCTGGTGTTTAATGGATTTCAGGTGCTTACTATAAACCTTCTGCCAACTTCAGTTTTCCTTAGGGCTCTTTCTTGCAGTACACTAACAGATAACATCTGGAGAGTACCATCATGTAGCAAATGTCATACTTGCACTCAGGAATTCCTTTAACTCAATCACTACACACTGTATCTGAATACAGCTACTGAATACCTGAATCTGCTACTGAGAAGCAATGAAAACCAACTGGTGGTGACCAACAATGGTAGGATGCTCCCATGCTGGTTTGTATCACTCTCACAGCTGAAGACCAGGCACCAGGACTGGGTCATTCTGTCATCTTGTGCAGTATTCAGTCCTCCTGGTACTGCAGTATCACTTAGATTTTAAGGCACTATGTAATATACTTGTGAGCTATTCAAGCACATATACAGTGTAATTTTTAAGTATGAATTATTGGTCTATAAGCTCCACCATCTCCTCTTTCCCCATAAAATAGAACATAGACATGTTACACATACTGACATGTCACTTATCTCCCCACAACTTAATTAATCAACTGTCAAGTTCACAAAGGAAATCACAAGTGATTTCCAAGACTGTCATTAACAACAAAAATATCAGGCCAGATCACAACAGAGATCCAAGAAAGTTTAGCAAGACTGGTAAGCAGGAAACTGGAAACTCATCCCTGATTCAAAGACACAGGCAAGTCCTAAGCAGAGAGGTGAAACAGCTCCTCAGTTCTGCACACAAGGAGATGAAAAGGCAAATAATTTGACCAGATGTACCAGGCCATCTTTGATTAGTCCATCAGCAAGTGTTGCTCACAGAGGAGTCATTATAACATAGCCCTGGGTAGCTGGGGAAGAGGGAGAGAGGATCCAGACAAAAGAAACACAGTATCTAGGATTTATCACTCTCATTTGTGATAAAGTATGGGGAAGGCACCGTTTCATTTCGGTGACAAGGAGAGAGCAGCAACTGTCAACAGAAAAACCTCCAGAGTATGTTAATGGGTTGGATTTTCTTTGTTTTCAATCAGATGCCCAATTCTTAAGACATTGGTATGCAATTAAAATCTTGTGTTAAATGACGATCACATTCACAATGTTCATATGTTACTGTTTCATTAACAGAAATAGTACTGGTGCATTCACTTCAGAGTTGGGTTTGATGATCCCTGTGATTCCATTCCAACTCAGAATATTCTGCATATTGGTGTTTCTGGGGCCAAACATTTTCCTCTACAATTCAATCTTAGTAACAAGCAACACTGCCTACCCTTGCTGAGGGAAGAAAATACCCTGGGCTAAGTATGGAGTCTTTAGGTACAAGCTCCTCTGAAATCAGAGTCTCAGCCTTCAGGGAAATGCTGCCTAGCCTGGACAGGGCAGTTCACAGGAGGACAGACCACCTCCGAGTAGGCAGTTCAGATCATCCTGAATCACCATCCTATAACTCTTTGGCTGCCTCCAGAAAATGAATATGACACCACAGCTTGGGATGCAGGCCCCTTCACAACAGCTGTAATGGTTTGCACAAGGATTTGTCAAGGGACAACTCCTGGCACTGTATGCAAACCTTCATATCACAGGGGGGGCATTCTGCTCACTGTCATATTTCTTTGCTGATTCTTGCAGAGGATTTCTGTTTTCTGCAATGCCTATACACCACTACCTGAGACACCTAGACTCATTAAAAAATTAAGTAGGATAAAAAATAAGTTTAAAAAAAATTAAAAATGGCTCGGTGACCTTATGTGGGGTTTTAATGGCCTGTGTTAAGCTCCCTACTTCTTGCATTCTATAAAATCTGAAATTTTATCCCTTTTTCCCTCTTGTATCTTTACTTTTAAAATGACATCTTCTCTTAACAAAAAAATCCAAAAAGGAAAATGGGACATATTTTTGTATTAAAATTTTTTTTAAAATATCACCCAAGCTCCAGCAAACATACAGACAGAGAGGAAGTAATTGTGTTCATATTAGAATTCTGTACTTCAAGCCACCTTTGATCAACTTGATTAATATTCCTTTCAAAAGATTTATAGTTGGTGTACTTCACAAGCACAATTAAAGTAGATTCATCTGTTCTGCATTGTATGTTTCATAAAATTACTGTTCTTCTGATTAATTACAAAAAAAAAACCACTAAAAAAAACCACAAAAAAAACCCCAAAACAAAACTCCAAACACATGTAACTATGTACAAGTGCATTTTTCTCATTGATAAAACAAGCTTGTGACACAGCTTCCAGCACAGGCCAAGCAACATCACTGTGAGTATCTAGTAAATCAGCAAGCCTGATGATGCAATGTCACGTGAGCTAATTCACAAACTTACTACACTTCTTACTCTAAGTGAAAGGAAAAACAGCCCCATTCTCAGTCTGTAGCCCCGACTCAGCCACACTGGGAATCCTCAGGTATCAGTGTGTGTGGGACAATGCCACCAGCTTGTCCAAGGGACTGGAGCTGATCCACAAACCACCCTCTGCTGAAAGCAGGAACAAACACCCGATTCAAATGGAACAGCAAGGGTTGGCAAGGCTGAATTCCCAAGCCACTGGGACTGACCAGGACCCATCAGATTCCCGACCTGCAGGAGACTCACTCTGACCCGACCACGACTGCCAGGAGCAGGCTGATGTCCCTCCACCCCATAAATGCCCTCGCCCGGGCACTGCTGAGCTCAGGTACCCTCGAGAACACTGCCATGCTGTAATTAGCACTGAGGCTTGCAATACATTCCCCAGCCAGACACGAGGGTTGCTGTGGCCACCAGAGTAGAAGAATGTGAAAAGGCATGAGGGAAGAATGAAAAAGACAGGTAACAGCAGAGAAAACACAGTAAAAACTTACTGAAGTATCTTCTATAAAAGTACACCACGATCACCAGGAATCAGCTGGGCTGTCAGAGAGGTATTACAAGAAACAGTGGGGTTTTTAAAGAATAACATTTCCATTAAATTGATTATTTCAGTGGAGAGGAACAATGATACAAAGAAGGTATCTCTGCCACAAGCTTCTGCTTCTTGATGTCTAAATTACATTCCATTTAGTTTTGTCTTTTTTTGAGAAGTGATTCCTTTAAGATTCTGTTTGCAGGGCAGCACTGATCTAAACCCTTGATTTTTTGGCAAAAGCTGTGCATCACTCACATTCAGCCCTTAACTGTGAACTGTTCACATGTCTTAGTGTGGTTTCAACGTTCCTATGGCAAGGCTAAACAGCACTGCAGAAACAATGATATCTCCAGGCCCACACTGTAGTTTCTGAAGCACAGATTAAGCACGGTATTCTGGCTCAACAAGCTCATCACTGTTAAGTAACTCATCAGAAAATAAAGAGGGAATTATCAAATGGGAATTGCCAAGTAATTAGTTCTCTGAAGCAGATGACATACAACTGTTAAAGGGAGGGGCTTCCCTGTTAGTCATATGTCAGGGTAGAGCCTACTAATCTGTAAATAAAAATGCAGTACATATGATTAGTGCTGTGGCTTTTTAACTGCTAGTGGTACATGGAGAGTAAAGTTACAACTTCTTCTACTGTAATAACCTACTAGGATTTTTTTCTCTTGTATAAAGTGAATTTTCAAACCATTCTGGCCTACTACCTTGGAAAAGCTATGAATATAGCATAGTATCAAGCAGGGAATGTGCTCACGGACCATGGAAGAGCAGAAATGCATTTACTATCATATACATTTGAAAATATCACTTTCTTCTTAGCTATTGCACATGGCACTGAAAAGGAACATCACCAGTGAGAAAATATTCCCTAGTACAAAATTTCCAAGCACAGTAAAGGTGGATTAAGCCTGCTTTTTGTAACTACTCTTCTCCATTAAAGCCAGACTTTCTTTCAAGTAGCTGGCCTCACAGAAATGTTAAATGTACAGAACTGCAAAGGCCTTCGTGTGTGGGTACCTGACAAACAAAAACGTGGTAACAGTCACAACCACACTCCAATATGAGTGCGAAACACTTTGACATTTGTACTTTTTTACAGTGCAAGGAGTGACTCAAAAAATCCTGCAGTCAGGTTTACGGCTAGTTCCAAAATAAGTAATTGATGAGAAAATAAAGAAGCAATTATCAAATTTGGGGTTTGCCTCCATCACAGTGTCTCATCACAAGAAACCCTTCAGCCAACACACTTAAATCCAGATGCCGCCAACTGGGCTAACTTTTGACCAAAGCTGCACCCCTGGTAAGGAGGGTTAACTTTCACCCAAGACCACAGCCCAGGTTTCAAGGCATGGCACGTCCCTGCCCAACACACCCAGCCAAGGGAGAGGGCAGGAGGAGGCACACACCCCACATCTGGGCATCTCAGCAGTTTTTGGCCCCCAGGACACAGCAGCTCTCCATCTCTCTCATCCAAAAGCCCCCAGTTTTAAAGCAATGCTAACAGAGTAAAGCATGGGGGACAGCAATTCTCTTATGGCATTTGCAGACACGTCTTCTTAAAGCACCGAGTTGGAAGGTGAATCAAACCTCAGACTGTGGCTTGTATCATATTATGAATGTGAGCCCTGTGTTTTTATGCAGACAGACCACTACACCCAACTCCATTTATGCTTCAGCCTTTCTATCAGTCAGACACCAGACCTCCAGCATCTGCTGAAGGAACAACAGAGCAAAAACATGAAAGGTAACAGCTGAGGTGAGGGGACCACAAAGCCTCATTTCTAAGCCATCTGCCTGCACTCGCATCATTTAATTTACCTTTGAGTCACCCACACACAAAACAAACATTTTTAAAAAAATAAAATTATTTCTAATTACTGTCCAGTTATACCTAGTTCACTGCTCCATTTCACCTGTACTCTTAACATGTTAAAAATCTCCATTGACTACCTTCTTTTAGCCCTACAGCTATCTTAGGCTCTCATAAATAACAAGAGAGGGAAGAAATAAAACTAGCTATGATAAGAGGACATCAATGTGACGACCAAAAAGCTACCACTGCACACAGTGATATAGAGATCAGCTCTTTCTATGTTCACTATCAAGTATTTTAAATGAGCAGACTGTGGTCTGTGTACAGAGAGCAGTAGCCAGAAGTCTGCATAAACCAGAAATTATGTCTTATGTACAAAGTAAGCTACAATAGTGTACAGACATACTTATTGAAAATTCAGACCAAAAAATTTTCTAACAAATGAGCTGCAGCTGTAAATTCAATCCAGTACTGTAATATGATTAATAAATATCAAGTGGCTCAACAGTGGAAAATATTAAAAAGAACTCTCTAATTGTTAAAATGTCCAGTGTCTTGTGCAAAATCCTCTCAAGACAACTGTTTAAAAGCAAGCATTGAGTCATTTGCCTACGTGGAAGGAGGGAGTGCATGCTCTGGACAAGTAACAATAACTCTATGTTTTGAAGAGCAGGCTAAAATTAACTATTTAAAAAAGAAAAAAAAAAAGCAAAGCAGTATCTATTCATTTTATTTCTCCTAATCTCCCTGCCCTTATCCAGGCAAGATGCTTAGCAGGCTTTGCAAAGAATGTTGCTGGAATTGGAAAGGTAAGCACACCTGGAGCTCACATACAACAGCAACGTTACCCCTGAAGCCACAGCAGTAAAGCCATGACACCACAGGCAGGGACATTTGCCTCAAGTAGCTTCTAAGATCACATTTTTGGATGTGTTCAAAGCATCCAGTCCCTCTGACAGCCTCCATGGTAATAAGCCAGGCCCACCTCAAACAGAGCAGAGCTGCCACCACCTTCCCCCCCAGCTAAATGCAAAAGCCACAGAACCAGTGGGCCTGAGTAGGAGATGCTGTGTGTGGAGCTGTCAGTCCCGCCTGGGGCTGCTCACACTGCACGGTGCCAGCTCAGCTCTCCTTCACCTGTCCCTGCTGTGAGCTCCTGCCTGCTTTCTCCAGTGACAGAGAGAACATCTGGAAGCAGGCAGTGTCTATCCCAGTAACTTTTATTTCACTTATTTACTTATACAGTGGGCCTGATTTTGATTGTTCCATAGAGAAGATGAGAACTAACTAATGAGGTCAACAGAGGTACCCCACACTCAGTGATTAAAATGTCCAACAACATGAAAAGAAGCTAAACCACATCTAACCAAAGGCCCACAAATACAGATATACTTCAAGTTGAGCTGCTATAGAAAAAACAGCAGTCTACTAGTATATTCCTGCCATGCCTCTGCACCAGACTTCACTGGGTTACCTTTTTTTCCCAAAATGTTTGCTTAACATCTAATAAATTCTCTCTCCTGCAACTGCTGAAAATGCCAGACACTAAAATATTCAAGGTGACTTAGCAATACATTGTGGGTAACACAATCTGATTATTCAATAGAATTTGACCAATATGCTATAAACTATTACCTCTTCTAATCAAGAAAAATAACCCTTTCCTGGAGTAACCACATCTTCAAATAAATACATTTTCATACAACCCAAGCTGATCTTGACAAAAGAATGCGACGCTCTGTGGAAATAATGTCTTCACAAAAACCTTCCTCCTATTCCATCTCCCCAGCCAACAGCTGCCACTAAGCCAGTCTTCTTCCAAAAGGGAAGGACCAGGCGTGTCAGCACATGGCCCTTTCGTGTGGTTTTTCACCCTCAAGAAGTTCTTACTGGTCTGAAGAGATGCAGTGGTTACAATCCACCCCCCCCATCCAAGCCCATTTGTAAACCGTAGCAGGAACGTCTGCACATGACGACTTGCCTAGGCAACTTCCCTTTAAAACACTGCACCTTCCTCACAGCCACAATAAAATGTGAATTATGGGCTGCATGCTTTGCTGTGGCATGCTGTATACATTAAAAAGTTATTCTGCAAGGGAGACTTTCTGATCAGCCCTGCATAAACAGAATGCTACAGTAATTAAGTTTTCTGGAAGTCAACTTTAAAAAAAAAAACAAACAACAAACCACCCTTTGATTTTTCTGCAAGTAATCACTATATTTAATTTAGTTTTATTTAAAGACCCTAGCAATTTTATTAAGACCCTTTATCTTTTTTTTTAAAGCATTAGCAGTATTGCCAATCCCAAGCACTTAAAAATCCTCAGGCAAGTCCAAAAAACCCGGCTGGCTTAATGACAATCAGATTAAAGAAATAAAATAAAAATTTATGTTCTTTTTATTGGCAGTACAATTGTTGAGTCTTGGGACTTGGGTTTTTTAAAGGTATTCTCCACAACCATAAGGGAAGGAGAGAGAGAGGAAAGGGAGAGCAAACTCATGTATGTGCACTATTTTATCCTGTCTGGCTACAGGAGGAAAATCAGAAGAATCGAAAACATTCCTCAAACCAGAGTAAAAGACAGCTGGAAACATCAGTAGTGATGAGTTATCCTGGGACGTATTCTTAGGCCAAAGTTAAATGCACAGGAGGAACTTGGGACAGTGCAGAAGTCAAGCAGGTGGCAAGCAACAGAACCACTGAGAATGGCTGTGAAAGTGCAGGAAGGATTTATACAATTATCCAACACTACACAAATCAAAGCCTGTCCACTTTTCCGTTCACACTATCATCTTTTAGTAACTGAATCTGCTCTGAGCTGAGGTGAGCGTAAAACTACTCATCTGGAACCCACTTGTCCCGTAAGTCACTGAACTGAGTCACCAGAGTTTTTCTGAGGAGAGTTTCCCAAGGACCTCTGGTGCCAGGCAAGGGAAGTACAAATGTACCTCGGGGAGGTAACCCTGCAGACACCAGGGAGGTGTGCGCGCTGCTCGAAGGCTACAGCACAGAGGACACACTTGTTAGAGGAAAACAAAAGCGTTGCGTTCTCACCTTATTGGCAGTGCATAACTGTACAGTGAAGACGAAAGTGAGGGTGGTCGCTGTCCTATGGGGTCAGGGATATATTCACAGCTTGTATTGCTTGCCCATCTGGTTTGGTCTGCGATGTGACTGTTGATCCAGGAGTTGAGGAGGTGGAAACCAAAATAAAAAGAAACAAAAGCACAGTTAAGAGTCAAATAATTTACAACACAATAACACATCCCAATGAAGACTGAGAGAGGCTGCTTTTGCCATTACTCGAGCACAAATAAACTATAGATTTAATCCTGCAGAAAGAGCACATACAGTAGAGAGCAGAGCCAGCTTATTCAAACTGAGTGCTCTTTTCCTAAATGTGATCTTAATGAGGTGAAGAATCATAAGCAAGTTGAGATGACTGTCTTCACTGCCAACAGAACATATTTTATATGAGAAGCAGCAGCATCCAGAAAACATACTGCTGCTACTAGGTGAAAAATAATCACCTTTAGGGACATGGTTTTACCTTGTACACTATTTTGTCATTAATAGTGGCATGCCAGAGTCAATGCCTATTATTGCAAATTCCCAAATCATGTAAACACAGAAAACCTCTACTAATGTGATTTTTTTTTTATTATTATTTTTGTAATTTTGCTCAGTAAAATTACTGACATCACTTATTAACAAAATACATTTGGGGTTTTCACTTGGAATCTCACCAAATATTTTTAGCACCCTTGGTACAATAAAAGGATTTAGTGGGACCATTTCTCCCTCACTGAGAAGCATTTCTGTTGTTTCAGTTATAAGCACACTTACTTGTTCCTATTTATGGAAGGATTTACTTGCATACTTAACTCTAGATAGGTTCTTTAATCAATTCTTATTCAGCAAAACTCTCACTGGGACATGTACTAAAGTAACTCTGCAGACTGGCACTGATGAAAAAAACCAGATTTGCATGCATTGTACAACCACCTCAGACTGCAGCTTTGAGGGGAAAAAAAACCCAAACCACGAAGCATTACATTCTCAACACATGCACTGAGATCAGAAAGGCATTATGGTCATCGATCTGCTCTTTGTCCTTTTGCAAAAGTCAGGAGCCTACAAAGTTTCCTACATTTTAAAACATCAGTCATGCATCACCTCAGCCAAAACCGAGTAAAAATCGTCAACTTTCTTACATAAAGAATGTGAACCACAGAAAGAGACTCCAAAATGCAGTGCCTTCATCCAAATACCTATTTATTTATTTATCACACTTAGAGTCTTGCATAAAAGTAAAAATGAAAGGATGAGGTCAGGATTTTCACTTTGCCAAGCTCAGGCTATTGAAGTCCCCGGAATACAGCACATCAGGTCTTTGCGACGAAACATTTACCTGTGCCAAGCCTGCCACACTTCTGTTTCTTGTGCCGATTCTATTTTTATCTGCTCCCACAGAGCCGGCTGCAGCAGTCGCACAAGGTGCCTACAACCGAACCTGTTCTCTGCTCTCTCCGGGCGCACACGGTGTCCCCGCAGGGCTCTCCCGCACAGCCGGACCCTCCGGGACGTCCGTGCCCCGCACCGCGGCTGTCCCACAGCCCTGCGAGCCGCCTCTGCCGCTGGAGTAGCTCCGCAGCCACCCAGCGCTCCACACCGCCCCTGCCATCCCCACACGCAGCTCCTTTACAGCCTCTTCGTACTTCTCTAATGCGTTTCCCCTTCAATTAGTACACCACAACAAAAGCGGTGCGCCGTAGGAACAATGACAATGGTAATCCTGACTGCCATCCGCCAAGATGCACTGCTAAACTTCAGCAAGGGCAAAATTAGGCCTTGATTTTGTTTCACTAGCTGCGTTACTGAAATGATTATTTTTAAATTCGAACGTTTAAATCCTTAGTTGATTTTCAGGTGACTGCATTCAAGTGTCTATTTTCTTAATTAATGGGAAACTAGGCCACTGGATCTATTACATAAAAATTTTTGTTAAGTGAAATTCCAGGTCTCTTGTAAACGTCTTTTAAAACAAGACTATTTTTCTCAGGCTTTCTAAATAAATTCCATCAGGCCAGAAAGACAAAGAAGAAAAGTCACACTGTTTATTTTCAGAAAGTCGTTTAACTATGTATATATGGCCTTTTTAAAAGTAACTACTTTCTAACACTCTTCATCACACAGGTAATTTGTCTTACAATAAAATATGTATAAGCAGCACACGGCACACAAAGGCTCACACTACAGAAGTCATCCTGCACACAACTACTCCACTCCCTCCAGGCCAGTCCTCCTCACAAGCTCTTCTATTTCAAGCCACCTCCTCAGTATGGAGGCCCAAAACAGAGGCAGGCACACCGAGCAGAGGATGTTCTCTCCAAACAGAAGGGCAGGAGTTAGCTGAGGCACTGAAAGGCTGCAGTTTAGGTGCAGAAAATTACCCACAAACACCCCATCCCTTTACCCCTTTGAGGGAACACCCCTGCAGGGCAGGCAGGCTGAGACCTACAAACTCATCACACCAAACCCAAGACCACCAGCTGCCTGTCACCACAAGAGCTGAACCACCAACAGGCACTTCTCGTTACCTCCTCCTTCAGCTCCAATGCTGTACCACTAGAGAGATTAAAATATCTATTTTACTGAGCTATTTCTAGATTGCTTTATGTTCCAGCCTGGTACTACAAATGCTCGGGAGCTGTGGGTGCTGATGATTTCTCATCACTGAGACAAAATCCTCCAGGCCAAGTCCAATATTAGTGTAAGTGCACACAAGATTACTGACTGAAGTAGGGGTGTTACCCACTTCTACAGACACTTAATGCAGCTTCTTAATCAGACAAAAATCCTATTTAAGCTCATAGTGCTTTCTGTCACGAAAAGTAATATAGAGAAAATAATAGTGATATGCAGCAGATCACTTTCTGAGTTCGGTTACTCTACTACATGCCTGGATTAAGTCCAATAAATGGAGTTATTCTAGATATACACCCATGTAAGTGGCTCACAATCCCATCCCCTGGAGTTGCTCCAGATTTATGACATTAGAACACAGTGCCAAATTTGGTGCTTTTAAAAAATTATACCTACATTTGTGGGAAAGTGACTTAAAAGACTGATGTCCAAATACTGGGAATGAAGACAAACATACATTGCTCAGTGAAATATGTTTTTAAGAGCAACACGCAGTTCACAGCTAATTATATTGCATTTTCTTTTTAATTTATATTTTGGATTTTATCAGGAGAAACCGCAGTCAGCTTTAACCTAAAACACCAAAGGGCCTATAGACCTTGCAAAGAACTATGACAAGGCTTAACAAACCTAGAGTGACAACAGCGATATCAAGTATCACTGATTTTCATTTTACCAGCCAGAGAGTGTAAAGTACAGTACACGAGTGAAGAGTAACAAGCCCGTGGCCTCAAACGTGAATGCCAGAATGGGAACTGTTCCAAACACCATGACAGCCACCGAACAGTTAACCCGGACAGACGGGGGGAAAGGGGAAAGAAAACCAGAAAAACTCCGAAGAAACTTTTCTGCAAGCTTTTATAAGCCAGAAGCATTTTTACACAGTACCACACCTTCGTTAATTTGCCAGTAATACCCGCAAGTGGAACTGATGGCTGGGCTGACCTGCTAAGCGTGCCGCGTACGGTCCCATCTGCCTGCCCCCACCGCGGGCAAAGCAGCCCGTTCGCAGGAGGCTCAGCCATCGGGAACCCACCACCCGCACCCTCCAGCCCTCGGGCAGCCCGAGGCGGTGCCACGGCACTCGCGGGGCGGGCGGTGCAGCCCACTGGGTCGCCTGCCAGGCAACACACACACACACCTGCCTGGCCGGTGAATCGGTGAATCCCGTCTGTTACCATGGCAGCCTGATCTAATTACATGACTGATCAGGGCTGGAGTAAGCGCGCTGAAAGCCTGCACCGCTGACATGTCGCTACGTGATGGGAGAGACAGACAGACAGACAGCCGAGCACGGAGGAAACGTATCGACCTCTGCCTTACGTAAAAAGTGAGATTACAGCTACCCTTTCAAAATAACTGCTGCCTACAAAATATTGGGATGGTTTTACGAACAAATTAGGTGCAATAACATGCAATTACTACTATTATCTCGCATCACCAAAATAACTACGGCGTAATATTTTCCCTGGCCATTCTCAATTTCCCTCTCCCCCATTCATAACCCTTGCTCCTTATGATAAAATTGCACCGTCTCCATCACCCAGAACAGAAATAGATTAACACGAAGCCGGGATTTTCCTTTAGAAGGCTTCATTCGAAACTGAAATTAAAAGTCCTTGACTTCTCGGTGTGTCAGCAGAGTAACTCATTATGCCTGAGCATATATGACACGTAAAGTAACCATTACTGCATAAAATACATAACCACGAGCGTTAAAGGTTAAAGTGTAAGCTGTGTTACAAAATATGAAATTCTTTACCATATGAAAGGGAAAAGGTCTCCGGCAAAGGTCATCTACCTGCACACCCTTGCCAATCTGTACACAGAAATCATTTGTAAAGAGGAAGGTTTTACAAACCCGGATTTCTTCGTCTGGGCGTAACAGGAATGCTTAAAATTTTTCCCTAATTCTATCTGGAGTTCGGGCTCACGGGGGAGAGATGCTGCTCGGAGGAGTCCCTATTACACAGCATACGGTAAACAAAATAAAAATAGCCTGTCGCTCTCGTTGTCTACACAGTGCATTATATAACGGGCTTCCGACTTGTTTTCTTTTCTATTATTACTCTTCAGTAATTCCTCCTCTTCAATAACAAGTAAATCGCTCCCAATTCTGTCATTTTATTACTGCCGCTATTACTATTACAGTAGGAACTAATGCTTTTCCAGCACGCTTTAATTTAGACTTTAATATTCTCAGGAATCGCATTGACGGACTCAGCACCTACAACCGTACACGGGGTCATTTATTTGTTTCTCTGCCGGTAAATTACGATGCCTTAGGAAGAAAAAAAAAAAAAAAAAAAACAAAAAAAACCGAAACAAAACCACAGAATACCGAACCACCAACAAACAACCCCAAACCCC